>VYZW01008150.1:7688-24094 GCA_013401315.1 Balaeniceps rex
CTCGGGCGCGGCGGGACCCGGCCTCTCGCCCTCGGGGAAGGCACGGCCCGTGCGGCGCCGGCACGCTTGGCTGGCAGGTGCCCGGCAGCCTGCTGAGGCTGGAGCCCTACCTTTCGTGCCCGGTTTGCGGTGCTTTTCCTCAGGAAAGAAGCACGGAACTGAGGTTCGTGCACAACACTTCATACAACTCTGTAGTTGACAAACTGATAGAGTAAACCCCGCTGCAGAAACCGGTTTGTTTTGCTGGGGCCACAGGACAGGTTTTCCAGTTGCAAGTTCCAGTGCTTGCGTGGGCAGCTGATGTGTTTGATAATGTCTCAGTTTTATCGTGGGACTGCTACACCTGATCCTTCGAAATGCATTCATCCCATCCCGAATCTGGAGGGAAGAACCTACAGGCTGTGGCCATCTAGTCAGCTGAATGAAGAACGTAGCGTGCTGTGCAGACTGCCTTCACAATTTTTCCATGTCGATGTTACTGGCCACAGGTTAAGAACCATTCTATAAAACTAACACAGAACAGAGAAAAAGAGATTAAGAAGAAAAAAACGTGGAAGTCTTAGTTCTTTCAATACTGCTTTTCTTAAAGCAAGCCTGTACTCTCCCAAGTTACAAGACAACCTTCATATTGCTTGTCCAGTCTCAAAAGTGCAGCTGGGGGAAGAAGTGTAGCAGACTGGATAGTTTCCAGTTGTTTCATTTCCGTAATAGGTAAATTTAAGTGCTTAGTATCTAGAATATTGGAAATACATTTGTCTTTTTACATTAGCATGTACGTACTTCCCTGTGTACTGTGTTTTGACATTTGTATGTATAAAAACAGCTTAAAGAATCCATCATACTGAGATTTTGTCACTCTGTTGAATGTGTACAGTGAACTTGCACCTCTTGGTTTGTATCAGGCATGTCCATATCTCATTCAACATGCCTTGTTAAATGCTGTTTGTAGGGTCAAATCATCCAATCAGCAAGTTCTAGTCTACAAACCACTGTTTTTATTAGAAAATAGATATATATACATAACAAATAAATATATATAGTCTTCCTTACCTCAAGTTTTCATTTGTGGACACACTGCTTGATGCCACATTTCAAATAACAATAATCGATCCTGAAAGCTGAACTGATTTTTTTTGCTGGATGTAACTAGCCAAACATGTTTGGTCTTCTTTACATGCTGGTAGAGTTTTTTCATCTAACAATATTTAGTCTGTAACTTATTAAGTCACTAACAAATCCAAATATAAACAAATATATTGAATTAACATTTATTTTCTACATTGCTTGTGTTTCAAGCTTTCTCATTTGCTCAGTTATAAGGAAACAGCTTGATCCTTCTGAATATGAACATAATATTTTAATCTTTACTGGATGAAAACATTTTGAAGTACAAAGAGTCTTTTAAATAGTTTAACTAATATGCTTTTGCCAACAACAATGTAGTGTTCGTAAAGCATTTGACACTGAAAAATCCATAAACAAATAAATAAATCTGTTTCTAAACAGATCAGAAAACTTGTTCCAAGTTATGTAAAAGTTGCTATTATTTCTGGTTTCACTGGTATTCGTTGGAGACTTTGGGGGTTGTTTCTGAGGGATAAAGGAAGGTGGAGGCTGCCTTTTTATGCAATGTGGCTGTAATTTGGTTTCACAGATTTACAAATTTTGCGTAAAGAAATGAAGGAGACTGAAAAGAAGATGCAACTGATTCCATTTGGAAGACTGAAAAGTGAAAAAAAAAAGTTGAGGCAGAGTTGGTAAGTAAAAGCAAAGGAGGGAGAGCAAGTGAGTAAAAAATGGTTAACTCTGCGAGAATGGCAGACGTACCCTGTAACTCTTTAAAAGCATGACTTGTGAATGATCCATTTCAAGGGAAAAGCGGAATCCATTTCAAGGTGCAGGAGAATGCAAAATAAACTAGATAATGCACTATAATATGTACATTTCCTGTTTTTCTAGAGTTGCCGCCTTCTGACTAAGCTTCAAAATAAACTACAGTAATTTTCCTGCAAAGAATTCATTATATATGACAATCTAATTTATCAAAGATTCCAGTGACTGGAATGAAAATGCAGACCATCAGTCTTCACGCAAGTGCGTGAAGTTCTCTGATGTATAGCCGGTTAGTTTAGTTAGAGAGGGCTTCTTTGCAGTAGCTCAGCAATAGGGTCTCAGTTTGCTGTATGTTATGAAGTGTCATTCTAACAGTTACCTATTATTGCTGGCTCCGTATATGGATTTTTTACATCTCCCGTAACAATGTTGTGTTGGAGTTATGCATAGACCTTTAATGTAAGTGGACATAATATATTCCCACTGTTTTCAGAGACATCAAGAGGCTTCATGAAAATCACAGACTGTATGGCTACAGAGACATCTTACACAACATTAAATTATCTAGTATGTTGATTTGAAAGAAGGCTTGAATAGATCCAGGCCTTTTCTTTCCATAATGAGAAAGCAAACACCCAGAATTTAAGCAGTTCAGAATGAAAAGATAATCCAGCAACTCTATGTAAAGGTCTGATAACAGACTCTGGCTTACTAGGGCACTTCACTCTGAGCTCTTCTATTTCAAACTACAGAATGAGCAGCTGTTCAAAATGACAGTGTGGTGGGTTGACCCAGGCTGGATGCCAGGTGCCCGCCAAAGCCACTCTATCACTCCCCTCCTCAGCTGGACAGGGGAAAGAAAATATAACAAAAAGCTCAGATAAGGTCGAGATAGGGACAGGGAGAGATCATTCATGAATTGCCGTCATGAGCAAAACAGACTCAACTTGGGGAAAGTAGTTTAATTTGTTGCCAATCAAATCAGACTAGGATAATGAGAAAATAGAAACTAAATCTTAAAAACACCTTCCTCCCTTCTTCCCAAGCTCAACTTCACTCCCGATTTCTCTACCTTCTCCCCCTAGCAGTGCAGGGGGACAGGGAATGGGAGTTGCGGTCAGTTCATCACACATGGTCTCTGCCGCTCCTTCCTCCTCAAGGGGAGGACTCCTCACACTCTTCCCCTGCTCCAGCATGGGGGTCCCTCCCACAAAAGACAGTCCTCCATGAACTTCTCCAATGTAAGTCCTTCCCATGGGCTACAGTTCTTCATGAACTGCGCCAGCATGAGTCCCTTCCATGGGGTGCAGTCCTTCAGGAGNCCGTTGCCTGGCTCACCTCCTCCCCCTCCTTCTTCACTGACCTTGGTGTCTGCAGGGTCGTTCCTCTCCCATATTCTCACTCCTCACTCCAGCTGCAGTTTTGTGCCCAGCTTGTTTTTTTTCCCCCCCTTCTTAACTGTTATCCCAGAGGCGCTACCACCATCGCTGATGGGCTCGGCCTTGGCCAGCGGCAGGTCCATCTTGGAGCCGGCTGGCATCAGCTCTATCGGACACAGGGAAAGCTTCTGGCAGCTTCTTACAGAAGCCATCCCTGTAGCACCTGCCCCGCTGCCCCTCCCCGCCGCTACCACAACCTTGCCAATAAAGACAGCTATCCCAAAATCCTTGCAGCTACTGCAAAATAGTCTGCAGTATGCTTTTTTTTTTTTTTTTAACTTGTCTAAAGACTCATTCCCACATTCAATCACAGAATCACCTTGCCACTTTCAAAATAGGGATCATTGTCACTTTAACCAGGCAAGTCTGAAAGATGTGCCAGGAAGAAAAATTCTAAGTTCTTCACCTTTATAATCAAGAGTTTACATGTTTCTGTTCACGTGCGTCAGACTGACTGCATTACACATAGTTCAGAAGCATGTGCCACAGGAATGGCTGCAGTGGGCATGCCTGAGATTTCTGAATATTTTGCCTTTTTATGTTGGGGGATATCCACAGATTGGGACAAACGTTCAATATCCTCAGACATCTTTCAAATTTGATCTCTTGGCAGAAAAGAGAACATATCTGAAGAAATCTGGATATATGGCTGGGCTGTGTAAAGTACCCATGCAGCCAACCATCTATCCCAGTCAAATTAGAGACCAAGAGGGAGGGACACTGTTTGCAGTTGTCTGAGGACATGTAGCATAACCTCTGTTCTGTGTTTTACCTTCTGCACATTCAAAATCTATTTTACTATGTTGTACCACTTACTGTACGGCAAAATGAAATTAGTATTGTGGTTCTGGAAAAAATAACACCTAAAAGGTGGTTTAGGTTAATCTGTCTTATGAGAAGTGGGAGTGAGTGTCCTTCTTTAACCAATAAAAAATTGTAGTAAATTGGTGCTTTAATTGTCTATGTACAATACTAATTCCTGCTTAGAGTGCAACCAAAAATGAAAAAAAGCAAGAAGGTTACATTTTTTATAAATAATCATAAAATTTTTAATTGGGTTGAATTTCATGCATGGAACGTAACTGTACATGCAGCAGCATAACACAGAAGTACTGGCTCTGTAGAATGTTTGCCTTGAGTAATTTGGTGGGTTTCCTCAATTTCTTCTTCCTTTTAATTGCTGTCTAAGTATTACATGCTTTGAACAGCTGAATAATATTAGAAGTTATTTTGCTGAATCGACATCCTAGCAAATGTGCTTTATCATCATATGCACATTTGCTGATTATAGCACTGAACTTGAATATCAAAATCTGTGAAATTATTTTTAAGTTCTCCTTTCTCTTTCCTCACATCTTCAAGTATAGATTAAGGACGGTCTATTTTTGTCCTTTAAAGTCAACATCTATTTTTATTCTGATTTCATGCAGTACGTTCTTTATATTGGTGCAACAATAAGGTGACAGTGCTTATGTTATTGTGTGAAGTCTATTTAATTCGTTTCTCATGGAAATTTTGAAATCTCTCAATGAAAACAATGATTTGTTTTCATCTTCAAACTTTACACAATAGTTTTACCATAAACACATAAGATCTTTTCTTTCAGTGCAGAATTTTGCTACTTTTATGTGTAGCTTGATCTTGTTCAATTAGTTCTATGTGTAAGTTCTATACAGCATTTGATACGTGTGTTTATTTAAAGGTACCATTGCTTAATGTGGATTTTCAAGTTTGTCTTCTGGGAGGGTTTAGGGTTTTTTTTTTTTTTTTTTTTTTTTCTTTCTTCCTGTATACCACTCAATCATCAGTCTGCAAGTTTTATTTTATAGTAATCAGAATTTTCATGGCATGGAAATTGTGGGTCCCTGAAAGTTATTCTTCTTTTTGTATTATTTTATATAAGTATGAACCTGATAAAACTGCACCAAAATTAATAGAAAATCATTGATTGGACATTGACTTGGACTTTTAGTGAGTTGTCCTGGGTCTGATGTTACTGATTTCAAAGGACTATTTACAAGTAATTATTCAGATTGGAAGAAAGGAACTGAAAACGAACTCTCTAATTTACTTTATCATGTTCCTTCAGTGATTTGTTGTAAATTTGTTAATAAAGTTACCTTACTGTAAACAGTAATACAGGAAACCACATGAATGCTATTGGCAACTTTTGCATTCTTCTTTACTAAAGCCGCTATTATTATAAATGAATCTGTAAGTGACTATGGGAATGCATTGCTATGGTAACTATGATCCACAACAGCAGCTGCTTGCTTTTCATTGCTGTTGCATATATACGTTAAAGATGATAATGGGTCTTCTTTCGATTTTAATGTGTTTAACCTGAAAAGACATCAGCATTCCAAAAGCTGCACATCTAATGTCAAATGAAGCCAACCTATGAGTTAGGTTTATTTAGTCTTTCAGTTTCAGTCTTAGAGCTGTTGAAGATGAGCTAAAGCCTTAGCTTTGATGTGATTTTGTGCCATGAGAAATTACTGCACAAAGGGTGACACAACAAAGTCCCTTCCATACTGTTTTGTCAAATTCAAAAGATGAGATTTTCCAATAATTGGTCAGTACTTATTAATTTTTATAGTAATTATACTCAATAGTTACGAAGAAGTTTTCCTCTCTTGTCAGCCTTTCCTGGAGGAATGTATTAATTGGGCTTCTGTTCCAGTAGGCCTTTTTTTTTTCTCCTTTTCTTTTATTTTTTTAAGTCCCCCCATACTCTAAGAACCAAAATCCAGTCAGTTGTCCTCCAGTACTACACTGTACTCTATTTTACATGTTCAGAGATGTCTTTAGATCTAAGCTATGCCATTCTGCTGTGCCATTTAGATACTTCCTAAACAGTCTGTCTCTCGGTCCAGCAGGCAGAGGAAATACAAAGTATGTTCCTTATGTCAGTAAGATTAGAAT
The DNA here is from genome assembly GCA_013401315.1 of Balaeniceps rex. Taxonomy (NCBI): domain Eukaryota; kingdom Metazoa; phylum Chordata; class Aves; order Pelecaniformes; family Balaenicipitidae; genus Balaeniceps; species Balaeniceps rex. Next base: position 13,886 of record VYZW01008150.1, read on the forward strand.
AATCCCATTAATCTTCTTAACAATCTTGTGAGAGAAGTATTTTCTGTTATCCTGGCTTTAAAGATGAGAAAAATATAACGCAGAAAGATTACAAGTCAGATTGAAATCGCTAGTATTACTTATAGAAGTAGAATATTATGTGTCATAGAAAAGGATCAAAAGAATTAAAATCCTGTGTTACAGTTCACCATGCTGGTCCTGTTATCTGCTACATGAAAAAATGTAAACTCAGACTGGAAAAGGTTCAGAGAAGAGCTGAGGGTTGATTAAAAATATAACTTAGGAGCGATTAAATAAACTAGGACTGTTCAGTTTGAGAAAAAGATATCATGGAGGGATATGATAAAAGTACAAGATGGAAAGGCTGGATATGTCTCAGATGTTCATCATCTTTTCTACTGCAAGAACTACAAGAACCAATTAAAAACCCCACAAATTAAGCTAGTGGGATCCTGTTTCAGAGCAATAAAATGAGTACTGCAATGGGTAACAGAGTTGTGGAACTCCTCGCCAAAGGGCATTGCAGACACCCAGAGTTTGTATTGGTTCTAAGGAAGACTGGGAAGGTTCATAGAAGAGAAGCACAATGAGTACACAGTAACTGAGTACCTGACTTTGGAAGTCCCTGAGCTGAAAAGGATTGCTCAGGTGCAAAAAGTCTGCAAAAATATTAGCTGAAAGTATATGTCCACCCTATTCCTACTTCTTAGGCATCCACTTCATGGATACAGTTAATGACAGGATATTGGTCTACATGGATATTTGGTTTGGCCCAGTAGGCTTGTCCTTAAATGGCCATACCCTGTAAACAGCATTGCCTTTCAAAATATAAAACAATAAGGTATTTAGTCTTACTATATTTGGTTTCCAGACATGAAACAAATGCAAATATTTGAAAGTTGTTGGCAGATCAAGTGTTTGACAGTAGGTCCATTATTATTCTCTTTATAAAACACTGAATTTTAAAAACCTTGATCTTCAGTGTAAGCTGAAGGGCTCCAAATACTTGCTTTCATGTCCATTTATTGACATATTTTTTAAAACCTAATGGAAAGTTTCCTGCCACTGGGATGAATCTTCTAAAGGATGTAGAAGTTTTCTTAACTGCATTTTGCAAACTTTCAAGAGTAGGGAACATAATATGAAATCACCGATCTCATTAAAATTAAGTCATACTAGAAGAAACAAAGAAACAGTTGTTGACTCTGAAAGTACTTACCACAGTAATGAAATTTAGAACTTGACTTAGAAATTTCTGACACAAAGGACACTACTTTTTAATAGTTGAGGGTTTTTTCCATTACTTTATGAATATAGATTAAGGTATGTCCATACCACCCCTGCAGGCCCCCCCCGCCCTGCTACCAAAACCTTGCCACATAAACGCAATACAGAAGTCTTGGAGGAAACTAAATATTTTGAATATTTACTATTACTATTTATTTAAAAATTTTGAATATTTACTATATATTTTGAATATCACCTCTGTGCCTGGGAAGATCATGGAACAGATCCTCCTAGAAGCTATGCTAAAGCACATGGACGACAGGGAGGTGATTTGAGATAGCCAGCATGGCTTCACCAAGGGCAAGTCCTGCCTGACTAACCTGGTGGCTTTCTATGATGGAATAACTGCATCAGTGGACAAGGGAAAAGCAATGGATGTCATCTGTTTGGACTTCCGAAAAGCCTTCGACACGATCCCCCACAACATCCTTCTCTCTAAATTGGGGAGATATGGATTTGATGGGTGCACTGTTCGGTGGATAAGGAACTGGTTGGATGGTTGCATCCAGAGGGTAGTGGTCAACGGCTCGATGTCCAAATGGAGACTGGTAACAAGTGGTGTTCCTCAGGGGTCCGTACTGGGACCAGTGCTGTTTAATATTTTCATCAACAACATAGACAGTGAGATCGAGTGCACCCTCAGCAAGTTTGCAGATGACACCAAGCTGAGTGGGGCAGTTGACACGCCTGAGGGACGGGATGTCATCCAAAGGGACCTGGACAGGCTGGAGAGGTGGGCCTGTGCAAACCTCATGAGGTTCAACAAGGCCAAGTGCAAGGTCCTGCACCTGGGTCGGGGCAACCCCCGATATCAATACAGGCTGGGAGATGAGGGGATTGAGAGCAGCCCTGCGGAGAAGGACTTGGGGGTACTGGTGGATGAAAAGCTGGACATGAGCCAGCAGTGTGCGCTTGCAGCCCAGAAGGCCAACCGTATCCTGGGCTGCATCAAAAGAAGCGTGGCCAGCAGGTCGAGGGAGGTGATTCTGCCCCTCTACTCGGCTCTGGTGAGACCCCACCTGGAGTACTGCGTCCAGCTCTGGAGCCCTCAGCACAAGAAGGACATGGAGCTGTTGGAGCGAGTCCAGAAGAGGGCCACAAAAATGATCCGAGGGCTGGAGCACCTCTCCTACGAGGACAGGCTGAGAGATTTGGGGTTGTTCAGCCTGGAGAAGAGAAGGCTGGGTGGGAGACCTTATTGCGGCCTTTCAGTACTTAAAGGGGGCCTATAGGAAAGATGGGGACAATCCTTTTAGCAAGGCCTGTTGTGACAGGACAAGGGGTAATGGTTTTAAACTAAAGGAGGGTAGATTTAGGCTAGATATAAGGAAAAAATTTTTTACAATGAGGGTGGTGAAGCACTGGAACAGGTTGCCCAGAGAGGTAGTGGAGGCCCCATCCCCAGAAACATTCAAGGTCAGGTTGGACGGGGCTCTGAGCAGCCTGATCTAGTTGAAGATGTCCCTGCTCACTGCAGGGGGTTTGGACTAGATGACCTCTAAAGTTCCCTTCCAACCCAAAGCATTCTATGATTCTATGAATATGCTATACTTGCCAAACAATTTTAAAGCTCCACCTGGAAGATGAATAAATAACTATTCAAAAAGAAAAGAGAAATGAAATAAATTTTACTGTCATACAAAGTATGTGCTAGAGCAGTTTATGGCAGCTAATGAGAATGGTAGTAATGAGAAATATAAAACTAAATTCTAAACTATGATAACAGGAATTAAGTTTTAGTAAGGAGAGTAAAATACAAAGAATGAAGAAGACAGAACATACTGTATGGCAATAAATATGTTTAAAAATTAAAGTTAGATGTAGAAAAGATAGAACACAGGCAGGAATTCGTAGATAAGTTCAAGCCTTAGCATCTCCAAATCTTAAAATGTTCCAATGCCATCTAACCATGGAGATGCATTTTGCTAGCAGAAATACTTATGTGCTTAAGTTCTGCTGTGTTCAGGAAGGCCGAGCATCTCTTGCAAGCTTTAGTCCCTCCAGAGCTGAAAACAACAGTAAGCAATCCTTTGCCAGTGTCACCTGAATGGCTTAATTCAATAGGATGAAGGACACATCTACCAGATGTATCACATCTATCAGTTAAAGCTACTTACCTGTCATCTTGTCTTCGTATTGTACAGGCCCTAGGAAAGGATTCTGGATTCCACTTTGAGGGTCAAGAGCTGAAAAACAGCATGCAGCATTCCCTGCAGTGATGCCCTTGGTGAATACAGCCACAACAACCCAAAGACCTTCTTCCTTTGGAATCTGCCACATTGAAAATTCTGGGAAGTTGGCCTAGGAGTTTTTTTGTTTTCTCTTTGTTTCCTAAATGAAGATTTGACTTAAAGGAATCTCTTAAATCTCAAGAAGTTTATCAAAATAATAAAAAAAGCAAGTCTTGAACAAGGTAAAAGAAGGTACCACTTACCTTTTTGTCTTCGAATAGTTTTAATAGGGCTGCCAATATAACTGTGTCTTTAAGTAGAGCTTCTGTAATACACTGCAAACTCTATTGTAAATAATTATAATCAAGGGACTGAATGAATAATTATAGTCAAGTGCCCACACCATTTTAAGAATTTTTGCTAAGGAATTGAAGATCTGAAATTGGCTTCTAATTAGAAAAACATTGCAGTCAAGATTAGGCTTTCTAAGTAAAGGATTAAACACTGAAAGTGTTACCCTGATCCACTAATTGCCTACCTGCCCCTCTGTAACTAAGGATACTGTTTTTCCTGTGAGGACTCTTCCCACCTTGTTTTCTCCTGCTTAGGTCAGAACTGAAATCACAGATGTCTCAGTTGTTGTCAGAGTGTTCCAGATGCACCAGTATGAATTCCTTACAGGTTCCAGTGTAAACGATAAATGAACCACTCATTTTAAACACAGTTATATCTGATAAGTGAGAGCATCAAGGAAGTACCTGTTAAAGCAACAAACAGTAGAGGGTTTTTTAAAGGCATGGAAGGCTCACTGACTCAATGAGAACAGGACCACTAAAGAGAGTTGAAAGATTTTCTTCTGCTTTAACACTAAGTGTTATATAAGGCTTTGATTTTTACAGAATGGAGAAAATCCCCGAAAGGTGAAATGGGGCTTTTACATCTTACAATAGTGGATAAAACCAAACTGGTTTCATTACTCATATATGAAAGAGAACACTTAGAGAAAGAACCTGGAGAATAACAAACCACACCCAGAGATACGGATTTTTAAAAAATTGTAAGGGCCATGCTTTCAAAGAAAAGTTTGACCACATAAGAATTTAGCCCACCTCTTTCCCAAAAAATTCAATTCAAAAAAGAATGTAAGTTTTTTGGTAACTGTTAAAAATGTTATTTAGTCCAGAATCAGCACTACAACCATATAGGAGCTATGAAAAGTTCCAGGTTGTCCAGAAGAGGGATTAGTTTAGTTGGGGAACAAATCTCTCCTAAAGTATTTGTCTAACAAAAGAGAAACTTATTCTTATCTCCAACAAGGAAATATTTTCTCTAGAACAATTTTTACATTGGCTTATGCATTCTTTTCTTTCGTCTTAGTCAAGCAAAAACTGAGGATTCCTAAAAATTCAATAAAACAACCAAAATGTCTTGGAAGCAGAATTCTTTTTCAGTGTTGCAGGCTGATTTTGGGAAAAAATCTTGCTGAGAGGCGGAATACACTGTGTCACAGTCAGCACCTAGTAACTGTAGCCAAAGACTGTTCATTCAGCGCTGACATCAGCTCTGAGCATGGAGGCATAGTTTGTTCCCATTTACCTGTGAAGTACCACAGAGCCATACCACTGCTGTCCCAAGGTCTTATAACAAGTTGATAACAAGCCTAGAAAGGCAGGGCTGGGCCCTTGTGATATTAGCTGAAGGCAGCCCAAGATGGACATACTTTCATCAGGGAAAGGGACTAGATGATCTTCAGACATCCTTTGCAACCTAAATTAATCTGTGATTCTGTTAACAGAATATTAAGTGTTGTTATGGTGGCTCACAGTACATTTATGGCTTTTGACATGTATTTGTCTATAGAAGCAATACTCAGTTTTGGCTTGTATAACTAGAAGTATTTTTTAAATGGACCTCAAAAGTGCTACATGGGCATAGTTTATTCTTGGATAACATGGATACAGTAGCATACTCAAAAACAAGCAAGAGTGTTAAGATGTACTCTTATAGAAACAGAAACAGTAGTCTAAAAGTGGAAGAACTGGCATATGGATCAAATTAGAGATCTATCATAGTGGGAAGAACAAGAGAAATGAGTAAGCTTAGATTCACTAATCACAACACAGATCTAAAGACAAAAAAATAGCCACAGATAGAATCAAAAAGAAAAATCTGATTTGATTTTAATTCACTTATAGTAAATGGGAACTAAAGGATTAGCAATATCACAGACAGAAAAGTTAATGACTTTTTAAATATGAGTTTGGGAACATAAATTAGACAATAGTGAAAAAAGGCAAAGCAAAATATATACAGAATTTTGGCATCATATCTATTAATCACCTTAGCGCTATGACGGTGAGCAAAATGTGATCACCTGTGTCCAAAGAAAGGTTTGGCATGCAAGTGCACCATGTTCAGAACTCCCATTAAAATCATTTTACTTGCTACAATTTAAATATTACAACTAGAAAGTATAAACTTAACCCAAAGCTAGCTGAAATGAAATTAATATCCTTCGGTCTGGCTTTGCCTGCAGGATAACAGTGTGCAGAGGTGGAGGTTGGTTTCTTTTTTTTTCCTACTCATTGATTCACTGCATGATCTAGACTTTCATTAACTGGAAAAGGTCTAGAGACCTAAGACAAACAAATATATTTTAAAAAGCCATTATTCACTTACTGTTTAACTGCTTACTAAAACAAAAATGAAAGGAAAATTGTTTGACAAGGTGAAATATTTGGACAATGAAGACAGCATTGCCAGTAATATATATTTTGAAGTTTCTGACTATCCTAATAAATACTTTTTTTTGTTTCTACTGTAAAGCACTCAAAAAGATATAAGTTTAAGGCTGGATTTTTTTTATTTACCTGCCTCCTGTTCAGGAGACAGCTATACCTCCAGTTTGATTTCCTAAATTGCGTTAGCTTTGAACATTTGCCAGGCTCAAAGGGAGCTTAAAAATGTTTGCAATGTTATTTTAGTCATAAACAGTAAGATAAAAAAAAAAAGGTGCCCTATATTTCCTGGAAAGCAACAGTCTGCCTGATTTTTTAAAATTAAAGCACTGGAAGAAACGAGGGGATACAATTAAGGTAGCGCTATTTATTTCCTTTTCATTTATTTCAAATCTGATTTTCACTGGGTTTGGTTGAACAATGAGTAGTCCACAGGAAAAAACAACAGTGACTGGTTTGACAGATGACCCCACATTTTTTTAACTGGGTTCCATAAAAGACCATTACATGTTGCTGCTTACATAGTTAGAAAACATTGGCTCATTGATTCTGAAGTATTTCATTTTAAGTATCTTGGGTTCAACAGACTTTTGCTGAATCCAGGGTAGGGCTCTCTCAGAACTCTACCAGGGTGCAGCCATGATAGTAATGGACAGCCTGAGCATCTTTCCCTGTTACGAGATAAAGTGGTAAAGAGCATGCACCCAAACGAGCTGTGCTGGTGGGGAAAGAGTGAGCTGCTTTTTTTCCTCCCTACATATCCAGTCGTGAGGGTTCTCAAGCAGTTCCCCTGTGAGTGCACTACCCAATGTTTTGTAATTGACTGAAAGTTAATGAAAGAACCTGAAGGTAACTGAAAGGTTGGTGCTTACTGGCCACACTGTGTTAAGAGACAGTGTGCTTTGGGTCTTCAGACTGAAGTGGTTTATCCAGGGAGGTTTGCAGATCAATTACAGGGCAGCCTGATTTTGTGTCTGAAGTTTGACTTCAAGATCATAATCTGAAAATATATGGTTTCTAGCATGTAACCATGAAAATGAATAGAGCTGTATTTTGTAATTTGCAATCCAGGGAAACTTACTTCTAGGTATCTGAGGTCATGGGATTGAGGAGCAGTATTATAAGAGTGTTATTTTATTAAAATGGCATGTCTTTCAAGTTCACAAATCATTCACATTTCAGATCAAGTTTTGCAGCAGTCCTTATCAATCACTGATACATCTTGTATGAGAGAGAGAAGAAAAAAGGAAATGGCCTTCCAAAGTCAAAACATCAATAGTTTCATCCTCTGATTCTGAATCAATTCCTACAGAGACAAGGTCAGTTAAATTACATACTTTCTGTACTTTACTCCAGCTGACAATCTGCTGGTTATAATGCAAGAACACAAGGGCTCAAATAGATTTTTCTGACATGGTGTGCCATCTGGCACAAAGCAGTCTTACAAATGCTGCTTCCCTGCTCTGCTTTTGCAGATCTAGTAACAGCATAATTGTAAGCCCTGTCAGTTTTCAGTAGCAAAGTTAGCTTAATGCAGTCTATCTGTAGGTATCAAAATCACTGTTGCCAGATGCAATGTTTCATGGTCCCAACTTAAAGATGTATTTATATTTCCATGCAGAAAAATTCTCCAACACTAGAAGTACATTTGAAAGTGCAGCAGGATTAAAACAAGAAGTAAGGAATTATATCTGTGACTGGTTGGTATATTGGTGCTTAATGGAGTAACACATTAGGTAGCAAATGAGTTATTTCACTGTTATGGGGCCAAATTGTGATCTCATTTCCTCAGATGCAAGAGAGATAAGAATCTGTTTTTAATAAGTGAAGCCGTAACAGAAAGAACCATCATGCAGTAGTGCTGCTTAAGTGTTCCCAAGCAGCACTATCAGTACATCTCATTTCTGAGGCAAGGATGCATGTCTTTCCAACTTTGATTTCATAGCATTCTGAACGATGCTAGAATGTGTGGTAATGTTGTGATGCTGCACAGATGGCGACTAGCATAAAATTACTCTTTCATTTGTGACCCAACTCAGAATTCAGCCTTAGGTCTCCAGCAGGGAAAGGACAGTAAACCAACTCACTGTGACAGTTTTTTCTTTCAATGAATTTTTTAAAGTTCTGGCTAAATGCTGCTGTTGCTGATGAAAATCTTGTTTCCTAGACATTAATGCTACAAGGAAAAAAAGACTGCAGAGTTTATAGTAAGAGCACCATGTATTCAGATATGCTGAATAGCCAGGTCTGCAGTTCTGAAAAATACCTCCTAACCCAAAGATTCCATTTTATTTTTTCCACACTTATTTACGTATGGCACTAAATGGTGTTGATTTCATCTTCCTCAATACACTATTCAGTGTTCAAGTTAACAGAAGGCTCTCCTTCAACCTGTTTATGATATAATATTGGTCAGTGGAGTCAATTTATATTTCACGCTGTAGAGGTACACAAAAAAACTGTGTACAGTGGCATTTAACAACCATAATTTTGTACTCCTACAGTTCAACAGTAGGAGTACAAAACACTTCTGAAAAATTAGAGAAAGATATTTCATGTGTTTCTGATTTACCTACTCTGTCTTAAACTGAAGCAAAGGCAGTTGTTAACGGCAGATTTACAGGACAAATGAAAACATCACCCAAAGCATTGATTAAAACATGGGTTTTTCTAATTTCCCAGAAGATTCCAAACATATGTCATAGTTTTGCAGAAGTGACAAGTACCATATCTGAACAGATTTTTTTTGGTGTGCCACTGTAATACTTTAGTGTTTAGGCTGCATGACTGGCAAAATCCCAGCTTTCTGTGATTCTGCAGTTTTAGAAATGCCATTCTCCCATGGAAACTGTGGAAGTAACTTAAAAATGGAGGCCCAGAAGTTCCACTCCATACTTTAGTGCACAGGGAACAGAGACATTAGTTTTCTGCAAATGGGATTGAAATGGAGGGCAGAGTTGAAAGAAAAGATGCATCTTCTGTGTAGCTGTTGGCAGCTTTTGTTCGATAGCATATCCTATTTACAAATAGCAACATTTTTTAGTATTATTTAAGAAATAAATCTCTTTTTCCCCCATTAAATAACACTGTATTGACTTCTATTTGCTTTGCAACAGAAGCTCAAAGAACGGTATTGCTAGCAACTTTTGCTTACTGATATGAATGCTGGAAACAAAATCCATTATTTACAGTACTTTTGAAAATGTTATCTCACTTACATGAAGATGTTTGGACAATTTGAAGTAATTTCAATGCTTTCTTAGGACAAAGTATATACTCTGTTTAATCATTTTAGCTGGTATTTTCAGAAATAGAGGCTTAAAGTGTCTAAATTCGTATGTAAAAATCTGAAATGGGATTAATTTTTATAATGAGTCCAGGTAGAATGGCAGAACACATGTAACAAGTAGTGAATTGCTTGTTTTTATGGCAATATCACCTTTATGAACTGCGAAACAAATGTGTCTGCATTGGATTTCAATTGCACAGAGAGAAAAAGCCAAGTTGAAGCAGAATAACAATAATTTATGGCTGAGCAGATGACTAATCAGGCTAACCCTAGATTTGATTCCAGAGCAAAAGTTCTGTTTAAAATACATTGTTTATATGGCTAGCTATTCTTATGGTCCCTCCCATCCATTTCAAATGAGTGATAAGTTTGAAAAGGATTGCCTCAAAGGGGTTCTTTCAATATCAAAAATCATACTATTTTCCTTCACAAAATTATCATTTTAATAGAAATTCTAAAAATATTAAGGAAGGACATATAAATTTGCCAATTCCCATTTGGTATGCAAATAATCCTCTATTTGCCTACTATGACTGCAACTCAGTTTAAGATGCGCTCTTACCATATCTTTTAAAGTGCCATATATCTTTTGAAATATCACATGAAAACTTAGGTGACCCACTTTTTTAAAAAAAAAGCAGTGCGGTAAAAGGTATTTCTCAGTGTACAATATTCCATTTTGGGGATATGCTGAATGACATATATTAGTCAGTAACTGTAAATA
>VYZW01008152.1:0-40882 GCA_013401315.1 Balaeniceps rex
TGTGCATCACTTGGTTTGTATATTCTTTTATCATTATTAGAATTCTTACACCCTGAGATTACCTCACCCTGTCCTGTTTTCTTCTGTGGTCCATTCTGGCTGTAAGGGTGGAAAGTGAAACACCTTTACAGCCGGTCCCCTTTGATGATAACTCCAACACAGCCCACTACAGTTGTCCTACAGGGACATGCACCAACATCCCCATCCCCCCATCTCCAGACACTTGGATGAAAGTGTGCTGCTAAGACCCACAGTTTGCCTCTGGAGAGCAGCCATGCTGGGCTCCATACCTTACCCTCTGTATTGTGTTTGCATGACAAGGTTTTGGGAGCCGGGGGGCTACAGGGCTGACTTCTGTGAGAAGCTGCTAGAAGCTTCCCCTATGTCCGATAGAGCCAATGCCAGCCGGCTCCAAGACAGACCCACCGCTGGCCAAGGCCGAGCCCATCAGCGACGGTGGTAGTGCCTCTGGGATAACATATTTAAGAAGGAGGGAAAAAAAAAACCACTGGGACACAAACTGCAGCTCGAGTGAGGAGTGAGAATATGTGAGAGGAACGACTCTGCAGACACCAAGGTCAGTGAAGAAGGAGGGGGAGGAGGTGCTCCAGGCGCTGGAGCAGAGATTCCCCTGCAGCCCCTGGTGAAGACCATGGTGAGGCAGGCTGTCCCCCTGCAGCCCATGGAGGTCCACGGTGGAGCAGATACCCACATGCAGCCTGTGGAGGACCTCACGCTGGAGCCGGTGGATGTGCCCGAAGGAGGCTGTGACCCCGTGGGAAGCCCACGCTGGAGCAGGCTCCTGGCAGGACCTGTGGACCCGCGGAGAGAGAGGAGCCCGCGCTGGAGCAGGTTTGCTGGCAGGACTTGTGACCCCATGGGGGACCCATGCTGGAGCAGTCTGCTCCTGAAGGACTGNAGGGGTGGTGGGAAGGTGTTTTAAGATTTAGTTTTTATTCCTTATTATCCTACTCTGATTTGACTGCTAATAAATTAAACTGATTTTCCCCAAGTCGAGTCCATTTTGCCCGTGACGGTAATTGCTGAGTGATCTCCCTGTCCTTATCTCGACCCACGAGCTTTTTGTTATATTTTCTCTCCCCTGTCCAGCTGAGGAGGGCAGTGACAGAGCAGCTTTGGTGGGCACTTGGCATCCACCCAGGGTCAACCCATGACACCCTCCAACCTGCCCTCTGCAACCCACTTCTTCCCCACAGGGCACAGGGTGGGGAATGCTACTTGCGTTGTGGGCGGTGGGCATCTGCCAGCGTCTCAAGCCCCTGAAAGTTATCCTGAGCAGGAGGAGTGTTGGACAAGCAGCTCTCCCTCGCCTGCACGTGGCAAGACGTCTGTGCTGAAAACCCCCGTACTCCTCTGGAGGTTTAAGGCAGTACAACCACACAGAGCCCAGTGGACCCTATCTTACTTTATTTTTACTATTATTATTATTATTATTATTATTATTATTATTATTTGTACATCTTTGTGGAAAGGGGGCCTTATCCTTTACCCTGCTTGCTCCTAGGCATATTTTAAGAATATAGTTACACAAACAGGGAAATTCACAATTCCTCCCCTAACCAATATATTATTAAGAAGTGTAATCTAGAAGCTGAAAACAGAGTTAGACTCATTACTGGCTTCCACCAGACTCATTTTCTCTCTCCCACGTAAGGAAAACAAAAGCATGTCCCAAGAGTCGGCAAAAGGTGACCTTTCCATCTGGGTTTGTGCCTTGGGAATATTGCTTAAAACAGTGCAAAATGGCGTTTCCTGGTAGAACTTATTGAAAACCCTTTTGTGTACAAGCAAAGCTGGTGTTATCCAAATCAACATAAATTTGAGAAAGATGTTCCCTGTGTTAGCAAAATGGACAGTTCTCCCGGAAAAAAACATGAGCTCTTTTCATTGTCACCAGGCAGAAAGTTTCTAGCTCCTTCTGACTATAAAGTAAAGCAATGAACATCAGGATGTTGGGATTCTTGGGCGTGGAAGAGTCACCAGAAGGTGGATAAAGCTACACTGGTAGGATTCATTGCTTGACCTACCAGGTGGTCCCATCCGAGCACACCTACTCTCGTGGAACACCAGCATCCAGGAGAGACCTGGGCTGCTGTCCAGGTGTTTGCAGCTGGGAACCCAAGCGTTAGGGATGCCAGAGCCCGCAACGGCGACCAGGAGCCAAATTCCACTGAAATTGCTTGTTGCTGGAAATCCACATGAGTGAGGCACCTGGGAGACTCACAGTCTGTGGTGGTGCAGCCCCCTGGGCCACTCTGAGATCCCAGGACAAGCCCTATTGTGCTGTTTTCTTGGTCACAAATGCAGTGACTTGGGCGTCAGGCACTCTCTGTCCACACCTGGGCCATCTGCTGCCTGAATTGTATCCCAGAATGACTCAGCACAAATTGTGGCCAGAACAGAAAATAGTGACCAAAGCCAATCACCTTGAGATCCTATAAATAGTCATCTAAAAGAGAGACCTTTCGAGCTCTCCCGGACCGCAGCGGGCTGTGTGACCCAGTATTTCCCCCCGGGCTGGGATGCCTCTCGGGGTAGATTTCGCGAGGATTGGAGGATCGTCCGTTGACAATTTCATGAGGACTCAAAGGCCCGATTTTGCGAGGTTCACCGACCATCCGTTGATGAATGCCGGCACGTAAAAGTGAGTAATTCATGAAACTCATGAGAAGGGAAATTTTAATCACAGATCAACCTCTGTGTGTGTGCAATTTGATTCAGAACTGTTTGTCTGTCTGTGCGCGTGCACACACAATTTGATTTAGAGCTGTTTGTCAGTCGGTCGGTCTGTCTGTCTGTGTGTGATTTGATTTAAACCCCATCTGTGTGTGCAACCCTGCTGTAAGTTTTGGGTGACCCTCGCCATTCTCCAACCTTTAACTAAGTCGGTATTTTGAGTGTAACAAATTCCATTGAATCCCTCCATTAAATTGGCTGATGCTTAAGTGCTGTTAGGAATTATACAACCTAATTTTGTGATCTATCTCAAAAATACTAATAAATCCTAAATTGCTGCTAAACCAAAGCCATGTAAAAAATCACATTCGCCACACAGTCCAAGGGCCATGACCAACTTCTGCAAGGACCTCAACCTATTTAACCTAGATCCTACGTGCTTTCCCAGTCATTGGATTGGCTTGTTTTCCTCACTTGCCAGAGTAATATCAATCCAGACCAAGCATAGCAGTTTAATGAGCCTTTCCCCCTCTTTTTTTCTTCACTTTTTTTTTTCTTTTTTTCAAATAAAAGAAGCCCCAGAAGTCAAACGAGAAACCAACAATTACTCTAGGCCGACTCTAGGCGTTCTTCTGCATCAGTTCAAGAATTTCTTTGTACACTTGTTCGTATGCTTGCATACCCCAAAGGAAATCAAAGTGGACGAATTCGGGAATGTACTTTTTGTATGCCACGTTGGTTATACGAGGCAGTATGACGTTTACGTCTTCGGGGACTGAAATCCAGTCCCTGCCACCATACCATGCAGCAAGCGGGGTTTTCATATTTTCCAACTCATAGAAGGGAGGTGTGGTCTGAAAGACAAATAGTGTGGCTTGAGGAAGGAGAGCCTGGGAGGTCACAGGCAAGTAAAAAATTCAAAGTATTCCTGATTACTGCTTGGAATTTCTCCCCTATCCCAAGGGACGGTACAGAAACTATCACCAGAGGTCCTGACTATGCCTTGGTCTGCTGCGCTTTTCACCAGAGGGTCAAGAAGTCATCACTGAATGACATTACAGACCTCTTTTTTGTAAGAAAGGTACAAACTTGTTTGACCATATAAGGTAAAATCCAGAAATGCCACAAAATTCATTCTCAGCCACTGCAATATTTTCACTGTAATTTTCTTTTTTCTTTTTTTTTCTCTTTTAAAACTGACAAATGAGAACGGATTTCTCTTACCTGGTTGTAATGAAGCATGTTGTCACTGCCATAATCATAATATTTGAATTCCCCTGTTTGATAGAGCTGGAAAAGGGGGAGAGCTGTGTTTATTATCCATGCATTAGAGGGGACCATAAGAAAGATAAAAGAAGTGACTGGGGAACAGCATTGCTCCCTCCTGCCACCAAGGCTCGAGGATGCTATTTGTTACGTGTGATATTGTCTGTTGGGAGGAGAGCTCAATCCCCAGGAAGATCTCAGCATGGCCTACAAAATTGCCTGGCACTGCTTATGTCTTTCATCCCTCCTCTCTGGTGGCTAGCAAGCTGCAGAACGTAGATGTCTGGAGGCTGAGGCCCCAGAAACCCACAACGCACCTAGAGTAAAATCAAAAGCTAGCCTCAAAGAAGACACGAATCAGACCTTTGGGCAAGTTTCCTTTGTCTGTCATGGTCAACACCTACAACAGAAGGATATGAGTCTGTGCACGTTTTCAAGGATGAGTTGTATGATTAGATGTCTATACTGACCCTCAGCTCTTAGCCTTTGCTCTAGCATATCCTGTGCTTGTTTATTACCAGTTTTTGCTTCCATCTCCATCTCCTACCAGCTCCAAAGACTCTTGGTCATCTTTTGTGGAAAGTCATGGCCAAAAGAACTGCATCTGCACCAGTGTTTCATGTCAAATTTCCCCTTTTTCTCTAATACAGGTCTGCAGGGAGAGCAATGGAGGATTATACCCAAGCATTGAGAAGAGGTCCTCGGCAGCTGAGAGAACAGAACATGGGCCCTGGTTGCATGCGATCTTATTCTGCAGCAGGAAATATTACCTGGCGCCAGTGTAACATGTTTTTTAGGGATGTTGAATCAGGGTAGTGGGACAGGTAGACATCTATGCGGCTCTGCAAGAAACCATTGGAGGCATTTATTCTCTGCGTGGAGGGAAATCCCGTTAGAGATAAAACTGATCCTGTTCAGTAGCCACACAAGTCTTTCACTCACACAGGCTAGCTGGAGCTTGCATTTGTATAAACTGCTTCATTTTAGTTCTGTGAAGGCACAGCTCAGCCACATGCTGTGCGAACGCACACCACGACAGCAGCATGAAGGGTGCTGTAGAGCTCCCTTCAGTCAGCCAAGCAATTCCCATGGGATGCTGGGTCATGTTATGTGTCTATTTTCAAACCAAAGTAAAACTCCGTATCTTGTGTTCAGGATCCTTTTGCAAAGACAATGCGCAACTCATCACAGTAGCACTACATATTGTTTTTAATGAGTTTGCTCCTTGGAATATTAAGAAATTACACCAACACTTTTCTTGAGAAACGGTGGCCCAGCTCTGACTCCATCCATGACCAAGCTATTATTGCTTGGTACTCTACATGGACTTGTCTCCAATTTTACTCACGTGAGCAACCTGTGGCAGGATCTGCACCTTGAAATCTTGGCTGTCCCCAAGGAAATAGCCCTTCCTGGGCTGGACATGTCCCCAAGCAACCTGCTGCTGCTGTAGTGTTGGCCCTGGTGGGAGCAGGGTCGGGCTGGAGACCCCCACCCTGGTGCCTCCAGAATTTTTCTATGACTCCGTGTTCAGTGCAGTGGAGCACAGGGAAAGGCTCTGATTTGGGGATAAATATGTTCTAAGGGATGGTAGACTGAAGAGTCTGAGGGGCAACCTCTCCTAGCTATGTATTGAAGGGGAGTTCGTTCCGTAAGAGCCCATTCTGTTACTAAAATGCATGTGAAATTACAAATCACTTAGTGAAAGAGAAACCCTGGGAGTGCCGGGAGTGCTGAATGAATTTCTGCGCTCTCCCTTTTGGCATCATCCCCACTGGGGACACAACAAGCTCAGTGGATGCATGGCCTTGTGTGCAGTCTGGGCTTCCCTCTGGTGCCAAAGCAAGAGCATTGCAATGGCCAGGTTGTAAAATGCTGATGCAATGGCCAGATTCTTTGATGAATCGAAGTCGCGAAAAGGCCAGGTGAAGGCAGCTAGTTGACAACTCAGGCTCAAACAATGAGAAACTGGATCACTTAGAAGGTAAGCTGGAGTGTACTTACCATATTTAAGCTGTTGGTAAACCCACCAGGCAAGTAAAGGACCAAGGAGCAAAAGCTTTTAAAGATGGGGTAGCTGCACAGACTGGAAATCACTTTCTGCAAGATCTCACCCCTATCGAAGACCACGTGTCCTAAAATGAGCTGTGAAAGTCAAAGACATTGAACAGTGTGGTTCACATTCCTCTTTTACCTCCAGACATTCCCCACCCCTCTGCTCACCCCTGAAAGTTGCTGTCTTCCTTGCCACAGCTTTGCTGTGCTTTGAGATTTTGGCTTTTCAGAATTGGCCGTGGCCCCGGAAGAGCCCTGATCTTCCTAGAAGAGGTTTCTCCTAGGAGCGTGAACCCTAAAACAATATCTAGAAATAGCTTTTCTCTAATTAGGGTTGGACAGGAGGATGCTTTACACTGTTTAATGCCCTGCAGGCTCAAGACTGTAGGCACAAACGTACCTGCTCAATGCAAAGGGCACACAGAGGGCAGGGAAGTGGAAGTGATGTACAAGCACTGCATGTCTCAGCTGATGAGACCTTCCTGTTCCCTCCTTCCCCTTCACACCGGACGAGTGTGTGGCAAGGATGTACCTTAATGAGCCCCTCAGGAAGGTCAAACACCCTTACCAAGGGTGACTTCATATTTGAGTTTGTGGTGATAGGAGCCAAGGCGAAAAACATCTTGATTTTGCGATCCAGCTCAGGAATGGACGAAAATGCAATGAAACCTGTGGGAGGGAGAAGGAAGCAGACCCTGCCTTCTTATTTCTGAAGGAGTTGTTGACTCCCAGACGTGTGTGCCCGTCAGAAGGACGCTTGGAGGTGGATCTAGCAGGTTGGTGACTTGACCTGAAGCCTTTGCTGCTGATGCATTTCAGCTCCCAGCTTGACTGCTCAGCTCATCTGCAGCTCCTGCAAGCCCTTGTTGGGGCTCTGGCAGCAGTGGGATGCACCAAAAGCCATTGTTGCAACCGTTTTTTGGCTGTCACTGCTCAAAACTGTCCTGTTAAAGCAAACAGGGATTTTTACCTGCTCTTTTCCTTTCGTTGTTTGGATGTGCCCGGACGTTACCCTCCCTGTCCAGGCTCTCAGAAGAACACTCCCAAACTGGGGGTGCGCAGCTAATGTAACCCTGACTGTGGTCTGATCTCCTCCTAAGTACCTGTGGTGGTGCCTTGAGAGTAAGCCACGTAGTATAACTGCTCCTGTCCAGTTTTCTGCAGAATATAGTTGATCATCGCTGGAAGGTCATACATGGCCATCTCGTGAAAGCTGCAATGGAGATGGGCACATGACAGAATTACTGTTGCTGACCTTGAGAGCGATGGGCAGGATACAACAAGTGGTGCCATGACTATCTGGGGAGCAGGCAAGGGCTCTGGCAGGTATGGGCACTCCTATGGTGTCTTGGTGGTGTCAGTTTATGCCCACTGGCAGATGGTGCGACTGTCAGCGGCACTGCTCCTCCAGCCTACAGACATTGCTGAGGGTACCAGGTACCTGCCCACCCTTCAGTTTTGCAGAAAATACCTGTAAGATGAGTATTCCTGGTCGTGAAACTCAAACTCTTTGTGCTTTCGTGACCAGCTGTTCCCCCGGCTGTTTCCGATCCAGACGTCGTAGCCAGCGTCAGCGAGGATGAAGCCCAGGCTGCTGTTGGGCAAGTTGGTAACCCAGTTGCTTCCCTCCAACACCAGACCATGCTGCAGGAGGACCGCAGGCTTTGGAGCTGAAGAAAGAAGAGAAGGATCATTTCCTCTAACCACTAGCAAAATTGACTGTTCACATCCAGGTATTGTTTTGGCAGCAGCCCCCTGGGGAAGTGACCCCAGTGCAGGGAGATGGTCACCTGTGTCCTCAGCCTCTTTGGAGAGTTGTTTTTGAAGTAGGGTCTTTGGTCATCCCAGGGCAGAGAAAATCAATATAGCGAAGCTGAAAAATAAGGTCGGACTCCACACTGAATGAAGCTCAGTACATCATGCTCCCAGGAAGAAAGAAACCAAGCCCCATGTCTGTCTGGACACTGACTGTGCCCTTTGCATGGAGACCACCCTCCTCACAGTGCCTTCTGCTGGTATCAGGTGCTTTGGGTCTGACCAGGAGACATTGAAAACTCAGCAGAGTCTGAGTACCTCCCATGGCACAGCAACACCATGGTGCCCCATTGCAAGAGAACGAGTATTGGAGGGGTCAAGAGCATCTCCTCCACCCAATTCTGCCCACTTTAAGCCATATGGACAAGTCTCAGCTCCCCAGAACAAACTTAAATTCTTTTTTACAAAGGACCAGGAAGCCTGGAGTGCCATAGGAAGAGAGTGGAAGAGACATTATGGAAAGGTTTAGTTTGGAAAGGACCTCTGAAGGTCTCTGCTCCAATCCCCTTCTCAAAGCAGGTCCAACTTCACAGCCGCAACAGGGTCATCACAAGGATATACGAATTCATATGGTAGGGTGACCACAGGTTGCAGCATGAAAAAGTTGAAATGAAAGTGACCTTCCTCTGGTTTTGTTTTTTTTTTTTCTTTGTCTCCTCTTTTTTGTGTTGGTTTTTAGACCCTCAACATAAGACTCACATTTCCACTCTGGACAGCTGAGGACAAAGTGTCCTGAATGGAAATCTGGCTTTTTACACTTATTTGCCATGTTCATACGCCAGTTCTCCTGCTTCCCAGGAGAGGGACACCCTGACAAGAATGGGGCATCACCCCCTCCACTTTGAAAGAGCGGTTCAAGTGAAGATCAGAAAGTAGCTGAAATGGTGAGATGGCATTGGATTGGGCACGTGGGTTTTTTTTGCTGACAAATGACTTTTTGTTGCTCCACTGGCTGGCTTTGAGCTGGGGTAAAACCTGGGGCAAGATTTCTCTGTCCCATTCATTCTCCTTATCTTTTCCTTCGTCTTTGGAGCAGATCCTCTCAGAATAAGAAGGTCAGCGTGGTGGGCACCTGCATTTCTTCTGCTCCCGAGGCTAATCCTACAGGGAGAGTTGTCTCCTTGAGGACCCAGCCCATGACAGGGCAGCCCTGACCATGGCCTACTCCAGCCCAGCAAAGCTCTCAGGGTCCCTGGACAGGCAGGCAGACCTTCTCGTGGCACTTACGGGGACAGAACATGCTGGAGCCCTGTGCCTCTGCTTTGTGGGAGATGCTCATGCTTCCTGGATTGTCTCTGCCATAAGGAATCCTCTGCATGGTGAGGTAATAGCCATCGTCTGTCACCACTTCATGCTCCTCGAAGGGGTACCCATGGTAGCGGACAATTTCACCCTGTGGGAAGGGAAGGACAGCGTGGGACGGGTCCCCAGGGAGGAGGGGATTTCTGTCCCGGAGGATGTCAGAGAGACCAGCTGGGTGAAGCCCAACAGTGGCCACCCTGAGCCGGGGGTGGTGACTCCTGCTCTCAGGTGGAGTCCCGATGTCCCTTCTACCAACACTGTGGTGATGTCATGAGTTCAGCTAAAATTTTTGGCAGGTGTGAGTTTCCCTCACTCCCTGGGCAGGTCTGGTAAAGAAAGACCCATTGCTGCTTTGCATGTTGCAAGCAAATGTTTGTGAAGAGCAGGGCAGCAATGACAGTAAAGCTCCAAGCCTGAGACAGCTGCGTTGACCAAACCTGTTGACTTGGACTGAACTCCCCCATAAATGTCTACCATAAATCTCCATGTACGTAAGCACAGGGAGACAAAATCTCTACTAAAACCCTGGTGCCAAACCCTGATGAAGATACACGCATAGAGACCATGGGTCCTGCCCAGACTATGGCAGCATAGGTAGCCTGCATGCCCAAGCAGGAAATGAAGGGAGAGAAATCAGGACTTACAACATCCATGGACGCCTCAGGGCTCGAATCTGACTTTTCACTGATGCACATTAAATAAGCAATGGTTACGAACAGCCACATCATGGAGCTCTGCAAAACATTGTCAACATGATGAGCGTGAGAGACATTGATAGAACTGACACAGAAGCCAGGGATTGCACGCACGTCACTTGGCCTGCACTACACTTCTGTTCGTATACCATTCTGACCTCTCAACAGGTGAAATAATTACAAATTTGAAATCCTCTAACTGGTTCCAGAATGGCTCATTTTCCTTGTCTTGAACAATGCCATAGTCCAAACTCCATCACATTTTAATCACACATTCTCCGTCAGAATTGTATTCAGAAAAATGCATGTGTATGTATACAGCTATACCCTCCCAGGCAAATCTGGTCTTTGAGGGGATGATTATAGACTATTCATTTAAAATGGTGGCTGGGATGGTCAGAAGAATAGATTATTTGGTTAAACTGATAAGTGAACTAACCAATTTTGGTTAGGCTTTGTTCTTAATATGAAATCAAATAATGCAATTTGGTTGGGCTCTCCTTATGGCTGAAAGAGACCCCGGGCCACACTTGAGTTGTTTTTGCAAACCCAAGTGAAATACTGTCCCAGGAGACCCGCTGTTCTTCCTGGGAAGGGTTTTGAAGTATCTGTCTTGGCATGTTCCTACCACAAACCCTCTTACTATCACTTTATCTGTTGGAGACAACAAATTTGCAACAGAAATACTGCCTCAGTTCTTGTGTGACGTGCTTAAATTCTTAAATTGCATGCAGCACACAGCAAGGAGCCCTGCCAAATCCCTGCCAAATGCATGTGCCTGTGCTGGGTGACACGGGAAGCAGTGACCACGGCCAGATACCAGTGCCAGGTATCTTGCATCCACTCCATTGCTTCCCTGCAAAACATCTTCCTGGGAAAAGATAGGAGAACTGCAGGCAGGTTTTTGTTGTTTCCCAGCTAACCCTCATTGTGCCCGCTCTCCTCTGCTGCAGGGGGTGGTTTTGCAGCTGGGGAGAAGGCCACCTGCTCCCTCCACTGCCTCTGGAGCAGATACGTGGAAGACCACACAAGCACTGCTGCTCTGCTGGAGTGGACCTCGGGACACCCCTTGTCCACTCCCCTGCTCACAGCAGGGTATTGCCAGCATGAGGTTGTGGTGGCTGTGGCTTGGCCCAACAGAGCCCTGACCCCCGCCCCAGAACGGTGACACCCCACCTCCCTTGGTTGCTCCCCACTCTGGGGGAAGAAGGGTTCCCCACCTCCACCCTGAACCCCCCTGGCTGTGATTTGGGGCCAGGACCCCCCTGTTGCATTGCCTGTGCAGTGGGGTTCTCCTTCCCTGGGGGAAGGCAGTTGAGGGATCATTCCTGGGATGCTCCTGAGGAGCACATGGGCAGAGGTGGGAGTCACAGCAAGGATGGAAGCCACGCGCACTCAACACAGCCCTCCCACGGTTGCCCGGCCCCAGAAGACTCTGGTCTCATTCCTTTTAAGACTGAGCCTTTCAGAAAAGCAAGTAGAGACAGAAAGCATTTTTGTGGCATAATGTCAGGAGAACAGCATGCAAATTCAAGGGAAGAGCTTTGCCCGTGAGGGCCCTTTCCTCCCAACAGCCAGCCTGCAAAAACATTCCCTTTGTGAAGGGTCCCTCAGCTCAGCAGACCTTGAGAGCTCCTGGTGACCTCCAAGAGGTGTAGCAGGGTGAAACCTGTTCCACCAGCAGCACGGTCCTGACCCCCGAGCACTCCCACCGCCCCTCCCACAAGAAGAAATGACTTTCCTTTGGACCCAGGACGCCTGGGGAAACCCTGCCGTCCCATCCGGGTGGCTCTTCAACTACCTACAGCTCTCTCCTGCTGTCCCCAGGGATGGCCCCTCGCTGGCAGCCTGTGCAAAGGCAGAGGCACCCAAGGAGGAATGATTACCCGTCACGGGTCAGGGGCTGCTGCACGAGAGGCGTAGGTGCCTTTCTTCCGATGTCAGCCAAGCAGGAGGTCCCCGCCACCCGAGCAAGCCGCTCTCACACATGTCACATCGGGCTGTTATTCCTTCTGCTCCACGCATTCGGGAGTGTCATGGGTTGCCACTCCCTCTAATCCTCCTCCTGTGAACATGTAATTTACCTGTGGGCTGGAGTCTGCTCTGAAAGGAGACACCCTCACTACCTGGGCTCACTTGGGAACATTTTCGTGGCACTACGGAAGAGTTGAGAGCTGTAACAAGTTGGTTATTCCCACTTGATGCAGCACAGCATCATCTGACGTCACCCCGACCTCTGTGGACTGGAGGATGTGCAGCCTCTGGACCACTCTCCAACTGTACTGGGGCTGGTGTTGGTGCAGGGGGCTGGCGTTGGTGCAAGGGGCTGGTGTTGGTGCAGGGGGCTGGTGTTGGTGCTCAGGGTGCTGCGGGGTGCATGGGGCACAGCGGGGTGCATGGGGCCAGCCTAGCTCATCCCACCAAGCTCCTGTGGGAAACCCATCCAGCTCTTGTTGGCTCTTCTCTCTGCATCCCATTGTGTAATGAGCCGCTGCCTGGAAATGCAAAACCTCCCAGTCCCCATAATGACTGCTGGGGGTGCTCTTTAAAAAATGAAAAATAAGTCCATCCCCCGGGAGGGAAGAAGCTGGGGATGAAGCTACCTTTCTCTCTCATTGTCCGTGGGGTGCAGTTTTGGTGGGAGGATGTGTCTTTTCTTACTGAGCACAAAGGATGTCCATCTGGACCACAGCAAAAGGTGACTTTTCTGCTGGGTGTCTATGCCCACCCACTTTTCAGTTACCTCCATCTGGTCAATTACCTCTGTGTGCACTTATCGCAGCCCTCATTAGGTCTTTTTGGCCTGTCCTGCACTTATCCCACAGACTTCTCTTCCTAGCTGGCAATGCCTTTGGCCAGCTGCTGCCTGATGGCTGAGGAGCTCCCTGCAGGGATGGTGAGGGGTGGCACGGGCTGCGGGTGTCATTTTTGGCAGCGCTGCCTTCGAGGCCACCTCTCTGCTCCTTGCCAATGTACCCACGCACTGGCATGCTGCAGCGACCCAGTGCTGGCTTCGCACGCTGCAGGCTCCTCTCATCTTTCCTCCTGCTGATACCTGCCAGGTCTGGCCAAGCCGCGCTTGCTGAAATATGAACATGCATTCTTTGGAAAGCCTAAACAATTCCACCTCAGTTTGAAGCTGTAATGACTGGTCTTTACTAAAGACTAGCTGGAGGCAGTGCCAGAAGCCCTCCCAGCTTGGCTCACCCTTGTGTGAGTGGTGACTCAGACCAGAGTCTGATTTTTACCCTGCAGGGAGAGGAGGAAAGGTGGAAAAACCGGATCAAATATGCCGAGACAAGAAATCACTCCCCCTTCCTCCCAGCATATATTAATGTCAACGTAACTTGCCTTCCTTTTGGGGACAGGACATCAGAGGATCCTGGTGGAGCTATGGCCACTCCTGGTCCTTTCACCAAGTCTGGGGCCACATTACATCCCCTATTGCTTGAGTCTGGTGGAGAGAGAGAAGAGCAGGAGCTGAGCCTTCAGCAAGGTGTTCCAGAGATTTCCAGCATGCAGACCATGACATGGCTCTTGCTGTGGGATGGAGATTCTCCAGAGAGGATCCAGGACATCTGCTGAGGCTTTGTCCACAACCGGGATGCAGATGTGCCCCGCCCCCCATCCCCTTACTGCTCTCTGCACCAGACCCAGCCGGTATCTCACTATCGCCAGTGCTGCAGCCCCAGGGATACTTCCCCACCTCTCCTGCAGCACTGATAAAATCCGGCTGGGAGGGCCCCAGAATGACCTCAACTCAGGGTGAATTACTACACGGACTATTAAGGCATGAGCGAGTCAGGAAAAACAGCTACAATCAGATCTTGAATCATCAGCATTTTCTTCCTGGCGGGCTTATCCACCATCCGCCGAGAGGAGCCCTGTCCATGCTACAGCCTGCAGCTGATGGGACATCTGGGCTGCGCTGGCATCCCCAGCCAGGTAGGGCGTTGCAGAAGGGGTTTATGTTGGGCAGCTGCAAGCTGGGCCCGGCATCTGGCCCCAAACAGGGAAGGGCTGCAGCATACAGTGAGTACCAAGCATCAGCTAACGAGGGAGATGGTGTAGGGGGCTTGTTAGGCTCAGCACCACAGCACAAGCCAGGTTTCCAGGTGAAGGTCATTACTGGAGAAACAATATATTTCTCTTATCTGTCCAAAAGCAGTTAAAAAAATCCATCTACAAAATTGGGATAAAAATTAAGGATTCTGAGCTTAAAAGCCAAGCTTATTGCATAGGTGTTAAAAGTTGTTTTATTTTCCTCTTGTAACAACAAACACCCACTGAAGGGGAGAGAGAGAGGAGGGGATTACCAAAAGCAAGCGCAAGGTGAACCCTTGGACTGCTCTCTCACCAGTGCTGCTGCTAGTACCAGATCCCGACAGGACTGGTGTGAACATGGTGTGATTCATGGGAGTGAACATCCGCCACGTATGGGTTTTATCTGCCTGTAGTGCCAGGGGACACCGTTTCTGTCTGGCTGTGAACGAGTGAACCAGAGCGCTTGGCGTTCAAGGAGACATCTGAAGATGTTGCTGACTACCAGCCTGCGCGACAGCGCAGGAGAACGAGGGAACTTTGGACTTGCTTGAGTTTTGAAATGGACTTTTCAGAGATTTTAGCATTTGTACATTTTGAATTTTCTTCGATCTTTTCAATTTTTTGAACGTTTTCATTGCCTTTTGAAACTGGGTTTGGAATGCAATTTTTTGAAAGATACATGACCTTTGGGGAGACACCTATAGAATCATAGAATCATGGAATCATTAAGGTTGGAAAAGACCTCTAAGATCTTCTAGTCCAACCATCAACCCAACACCACCATGCCTACTAAACCATGTTCCAAAGCCATATTCAATTTGTTTTGGTAAAAGCCAGGTCGCATCAGATGCTGGAGTGGTGTGATTGCAACGGATGCCAGAGCAGCATGAGGAGCACCAGCAGCGGTGGCAGCATGGTGACCACCTGGCAAAAAGCAGTGTCCTCTGGTTCTCCTGAGATTCTAGCACCTGGTAGAACCAGTGCAACCACACAGACAGAGCTCCTGTTCAAACACGCGACCACCCAGGTTTCTGGCTGTGGGATGTGTGAAGGGATATCCCCAGAGGTGGAAAGTGTTTGCAAGCAAGCCTGTGGGATGTGTGACCAGATTGATCAACTGCTCTGCTTGGTGGCCGAGCTGCAGGAGGAGGCGGGCAGGCTGAGGAGTATTTGAGAGTCTAAGAGGGAGATTAATCAATGGAGCTGTACGCTGCCATCTCTGATGCATAGAAGCCAACTCAGCGTGGCCGCTACGGAGGCAGGTCCAGGATCTGCTTTGTGCCAGGGGGAAGGCAGCGTCACAAGGGACGAGGAGGGGTGGAAGGAGGTTGCAGCACAGAGTGGTAAGAGAAACCCCTCCTTACCCTCTAAGACACCCTCACAGAACAGGTATGAGGCCCTGGGTATGGTAGATGAAGTGTGTAATGAGACAGAGGAGGAGCCTGCGCAAGCAGTCTTGCCAAGGTCAGAGAGATCAACCCCTCCTAACAAAACCTGCATTAAGACCAGCGCCGAGAAGAAACAGCAGTGAGTTATGTTCATTGGCCATTCCCTCCTGTGCGGAATGGAAGCACCCGTTTGCAGACCGGACCCTGCCTTTGAGCTGGGGGATCCCCCACCACTTGGGGCCCCATCCCAAGGTCCCACTTGCATGGGAAGGGCTGTTTCTTTGGGGCCATCTGGGGTTTCCTGTGCTGCAGCTTGTACCAGTGCCTCTAGGGCTGTTGCTGTGCCCCTCTGAGCAGAGTCCAGCCCCAGTGCCTCCGAGACTCCTTTGGGCAGGGGGAGGTGCCGTTGGGTCCCACTTCACCTCCTCATCTCTGGCTGAGCAAGCCCAGCTCCTGCAGCCTCTCCTCGCGTGCCCTGGCCTCTACCCACCATCACTACAGTGTCCCCAGGCTGACTCCAGTTTGGGGGTGTCTCACTAGTCCCTGGGAACCCAAACCTGGATACAGCACTGTGATTTGGCCTCCCCAGCACCAAGCAGAGGGAATAACACCCTCCTGGGGCTTGCATGCACGCGTGCATCTCCTTTGTCTTGAGGGGAGTGGGAAGGCCAGGCAAGGAGTCATCCTTCCCATGGAGCAGCTGAGCCTGTCCAGGAGGAGAGGTTAAGGAGGTGGGGCAGGGACTGGAGAAATAGGGGGGGTTGGTGTAGGGAGAACCATGGGCTCATAGCTTGTGCAGAGAGGCATGGAGGGGAGCAGGTGTTTCTGGAGAGGGTGTGAAAGGAAGGACTTCTGAAGGACCAAGGAAGGCTCAGCGGGCTTTGCTGCAAGCCACTGAGGTAGATTAAGGCGAGCCTGGAGGCCGGAAGCTGCCTGTGAGGACACATGGGCAGAACTGGGTCTAGATCCTTTCTACCTGCTGCCGTTGGTGGGGAGTGTCCCTGCCCGCACCCTGGTGGGAGCTGGCTGTGCTAAACGTGGGGACTTTATGGGGAGTTCCTGCAAGGAGAAGGTCTGTGCAGGTCTGCCTGCAGAGTCTGTGGATCTCAGGGCTCCTTTCTGAGGGTTATGGGAGTCCCCTCTGTCTGAGCCTTCTTTGGTGACAGGATGGTATGTGAGTGCTGCAGAGACCCACAGCTTGAAGGTTGTGAGCTGGGCTAGGGAGGAGCAGGCTTTGGGGAGCAACCCAACAGCCATTGCAGGCTCCAGGGTGGTGGGAAGGAGAGGGTAAGGCTTTGAGGTATAGCTGGATTAGTATTGGATGCCCAAGCCATGGTGGTGGGGAAGCCAAGGGAGAAGATTTTCACGTCACCTCTGCTGGTGGAGGTTGCTGCTGATGCTGGAAATGGTGGGGGAAAAGAAGCTCTGGGTTGGGACAAGGCTGGGAGCCAGGCTTGATGGGGTGCCTTGGTCTTTAAACAGTGACCAAATACAAGAGCTCTTTCCAGCCCATCTTTATGCAGTGGGCAAGGTAATTCTCAAGCCTGGTCTCATCTCTCATTGCTTCTGATGTCTGCCTTGGAGGCAGCCATGCAACTGTTGGCTCCTGCTGATGGTCCTCGGATGCAGTCTTCCCTCACACTCTGGCCACATCCCCACATCTCTGAGTGATTCACAGTGGCCCGAGTCCAGCCCATGTGTGCTAGGGATGAGCTTGTGCCAGCTGAGCTCTGCAGCTTGCCTACCCTCTGACATCTTTCCTCCTTTTTCAGCTGCAAATGATGTGCAGTGCCGTTCATGGCCACCTTCTCACAATTGGTGGGGTGGCACGCGGGTGGCCACCAGTGGTAACGAATGTGTCCCTAAATAAAAGGATGTTGAACACACTTTTGCCGTGTGGATTGCAGGATCCTGGAAGAGCAAGCCATGACCTGCCGGCTTGACAAGGAGCCAAGCTGCTGTGGTCATGTGCCAGAAGCCTTGAGGTCTCCAGGGAAGCAATGGAGGGCTGTGAAGGACTCTGGGGCCAGGGAGGAGAGCCACAGGTGTCACAAGAGGGCTGGTCTCAGCATGTTCTCAGATGTGCTGTGGCCATGGGCTGAGCTGCCCAGAGCTGCCCAGGAGCTGGGGACAGCTTTCCAGTGCCTAGAAGTGCCTGGTGAGCTCAGGTACCCCAGGATTTCGGGTGCTGGGGAAGCTGGCACTACCACTCCAGACCAAGGTGGCCCCGCTATGGTTCCTGGAGTCTGTCTTACCCCTTGCCCTCTTCCCTCCAAGGTGAATTTTCTCACTTCTGCTCTGCCCACCAGAAAAGCAAGGGGTCTCCACCATGTCTGCACACAGGGACCGGGGCAGTGGAAGAAACAGCTCCTTCAGGAAGGACAGATGCATCACCTGCTATTCGATAAGAACTTCTGCTCTACGGGAAACAGCTCCAGGGTTCCCCAAGGCTTTTCCTGATGGCCAAGCTGCCAAGGGGCACCTGGTCCCTGCAGGTGGGAATTACCAGTTATGCCTCACTGGCCTCTCACCCAAAGACTTAACTGTTGATCTGTTTTAGATGTCAAGCCAACATGATCTGTTCTTTCTTGGGTGCCACTTTTTGTTCCTGGAACAAAAGAAGGAGCAGCCTTTAGACCTGGTGGTCAGCATCTTACTGGGACAGATGGATTGTAATGGTCCCTCGCTGGACCAGCAGGTTACTGGAAGGGGCGTCTCTGCCCTGCACAGGCTCCTGGAGTTACCTGAGGGTTGAGCTTTGGACCAAAGCACGACCAGCACACCGGCTCTAGCTGTGGGAAGGCTGTGGCATGGGTGATGTGCTGGAGGGGAGCATGTCCCAGAGGTCTCAGTGTTGCTGCTGGGACTCTGTGCTGAGACGAGCTCTTGCAAAGCTTCCTCATAAGTCAGCATGGGAGCTGGGCCATGGGCAGAAGGCATGGGATTCAGGAGTGATGCCATCAGTGATGCCAAATGTGGGTCTCAGCAGGCACAGACACCCGAATGCAGCTACTGGGCAGATGTGGCTGCCCTGTAGGTTTTGAGGAGCTGTAAGGAACAGTCACCTAAAACACCACCGGATGCCTACCCCTCATTGGAAGGTTTGCAGAGCTCCACGCAGACACACCCAGAATTAGTCATGTTGCATATTTGATGGGAGCAATGCCTGCAACTTATGGAGCAAGGAAGAGAGAAAACTTAATGTTTTCTCTGCACCAAGTACTTTACACTGCAAAAACACAATTAGGGCCTTACAGGAGGCCTTGTAACCTCAGAAGGTCTCCAGAGAAGAGGCTTCCACATCTGAGGATGATGTTGAATGGGGAACGGCTGGTCTAGAGGACATCTGGACATTTCTGCTGAGCAGGAAGAGCTTTGGGGGTTCAGGCACACTGATGCTTGCTTAACTCCTGCAATGGGTGCCTTCAGGCATGTATACCCATGTGCCCTCCTTCGTAGCTTCAACAGCCTCTGTTGCACTTGAGCTGCCGCAGGACCCTGCTTTATGGAGCTGGTTGGGTCAGCAGAGAGGTCCTGGCTGTCCCTACCTTGCAAAGCTCCTGATCAACTCCTCTGTGGGGGTTAGTCCCACCAAAGCCTCTGCTCAGGAGACTTCCTCATGTGTCTAGCAATCCTCTGGTCCAAAAGTGTGTGTGTGTGTCAGTCAACAGTTGGGGCATCTCTCTGGCTGTGCTTGTGCTCTTCAGCCGTCCTCAGACAGGCACGTAGTTTAGGTTGGACAGACCCTTGGAGGTCTCCAGTCTCTAGCAAGTCTCAAAGCAGGGTGATTTTCACCAACTGTTGATCTTGTTCTGCATGGCACTGGACAAGACACAATTTATTATATTGGCCTTTCTTGGGGCAACACTTTAGGAGTGTTGATACAGGAAATACCATTCCTGTAACGCTGTAGGGCCCAGTAGAAGTCATTAGGGTACAAAAGCATCTTGCCCCAAATGGGAAGCTGTTGCGAAATCTTCCCCTTCTTGGCATCCAGTAATATCTTGCATGTCTTCTGCTCTAGCAATTGCATGTCAGTGGCCTTTTCCGCCACTTCTTAACCTTTTACTTGTGTTTACGTTCTTCTTCGGTACCTGTGGTTGAGGCTTTCAGCGCAAGCAAGGTACAACATCCTGCATAAAAGGAGCCCTGGATATGTTTCTCGGTCAAGTTGATGATTAAATGCCTACTTTGTTCTATGGCACTTCTCAGCATGGTTTTCACTCTCTTTTCTTGTAGGAACGCTCACCTTTGCCTTGTCAGGTCCATGCCTGATGCTGCCTGAAAGGTAACATAGGGCAGGGCATTCCTAGCCCAGTATTTTGCTGTCTTTATGTAGCTGTTTTCAAGGCAGGAGAGGCTGCAAACATGGACATCCAGACCAAGCAGGAGTGCAGTGAGCAACAAGGTCATTGGCAGGGATGGTTGTAGGTGCTTGAGTCAATGAAAGTGTTCCTGCATGTCTTCTGTATTTCTTATGCTTCCTTTGGGTTTCATTGCATTTACTTCAATACCCCAGGTGACTCAAAAAAACCCCCCAAACTGGTTTTGCACTGTGTCCTCTCCACATTCTTCAAAATACTAAATGTCCTCTGCTGAACATGCTATATCCACCAGAAGCACTAGAGATACATGTTCTGGTTTGCAAAGCCACTGTAAAAGAGTTTGGAAAAAGGCTACAGGACAAGTTTGTGGGAAAATAAATGCTGCCTTTTGGATTGCTTGAGCTGTGCTATCAGCACCGTGAGCCCTGAATTTGAGAACTGACATTGGTGCTCAAAGAAATGCTGTGTGGGTGGCTACAGCCTTGCACTGAGTTACTGAACCAGGCCTCTTCCTCCAGGACCTTGGCTGGGTGTGGGGAACGGTGCCCAAACACCCTGTAATTAAACAAAGCTCTCACAAAATGCCACATCCTGCTCTTTCATGTGAGCATTTAAATCTAGGAAAACAAACGAACAATAATTCTGTGGGTGAAAACCACAATAAGCATGGGTCCATCCAAGCCAGAGGTATTTCGGACTGACAGAGGAAATATTCTGCTCACTGGTGATACCACTCCAAAAGTCATGAGCACTTTGTGACCCATTCTGTCTTCTGCTGGGCTGATTTCCCACCTGGACGCTCATTCCTTGAGCTCCTTCAACCAAGGTGATGCTGTCCTTCCAGGGCTGTGGATAAGCTTGGTCCATGGAAGACAGAGCAGGACATCTCTGTGGCCTGCTAGTCACCACCTCAGAGCAATCTGGTGCAAGAGCAAAACCTACTTGTTTTGGCAGCACTGAACAAACATATCGGTTGGTAAGATGAGGATCCTCCCACTGCATGGGAACGGGCTGCTCTGTTCCTCAGGGAGGATGGTGGTGTTTGTGCTGGCACCCTAATTCAAGAAGAAGTAAGCATCTATGGAGCAGATGCTGCCGCTATGTGCATGAGACACCTACATCCTCTTCAGCTAGGGCAGCTCCTTGTCTCTCATGCACCTGGCTGCAAGAAGAGCAAGCTGCTCAGGCAAACCTGTCTTAGACCAACATATAGGCAGCCACTGGCAATAGAGCTATCACCTCTTGTCTTGCCACACGAATCCAATTTGCTTTCCAAAGTGGTGTTCTTGAATAACCGTCCAATACAAACTCTGCCATTAAGGCTCATGAGTCAGGACCCAAGGAAGAGACCTGAAGCTGGTGTGAAAGGGGTCTTCTCCAGTCAGGCTGGAGAAATGATGAAGCCTGACGCGAGTATCAAATGGTTGTGCTGTGGAATGAGTGGGTTCTAATTCAGTCCTGGTCTGGGCTTTCTTCTAACCCAGATGACCTGTTGCATC
Source organism: Balaeniceps rex (assembly GCA_013401315.1). NCBI lineage: Eukaryota > Metazoa > Chordata > Aves > Pelecaniformes > Balaenicipitidae > Balaeniceps > Balaeniceps rex. Next base: position 21,087 of record VYZW01008152.1, read on the forward strand.
ACAGACTTTGGACTTGAAGCTGTCTGCAAAGAGCATGACTTGCTGGTTGTCCTGTGGAGACCTGATGCTGGCAAAACACATTTGTTTCTTGTTCAGATCAAGGCACTGACTGGGAGTCCCTTGTCAGACTTGCGGTTCCTGGGACTTGCGTAACCCACAGGCAGGAGGAACCCTTCTTACTTAATGTCTTTGCTGCCACGAAAGTCACATCCAAAAGCAGTTCAGGACCAAGGGCACATCAGCATGGCCAGGGCAGAGGTGGCTGGCAGTAAATGCCCAGGGAGGGTATGAGCAGGGCTGTGGCACGGGGAGAGGACTTTCAAAATGATGTTTATGGACAATACTTCAGATCTTATTATTTATCTTACATACAGGGACCATAGTCAAAGGCAATACATTGGGGTGTGTGAACTGTGAGCCTGCTGTCCCAGGGCTCCACCGGGCCTGGCTTGGCAGCAGGTGCCACTGTGCTTTAGTCTGTGCATCAATACCCACATCCCACGAGGAGAAGAGGGGGTCCCAGGTTCTCAGCAAGCTCTTGAGGGTCCATGGGTGGTGCAAGGAAGGGAGGACCTTGGGCAGCTCCCATGCTGACCGTCCTGTTTTCCCCAGCTGGCAAAAAGTGGAGAGGTCCAATATCTCAACCATGAGAGATGTGGAGGTACAGCCAGGTGGGACCCCAGTCTCTTGTTCTTGGTGAGCACTGCGCAGGAGCTGTGAAACACAGCATAGATGAGAAACCATTAATGCATTAATTGTTGGCTTAGGGATGATTGTCCCTTATGCCAGGCTGGTTATGCTTGTTTTCCTCCACCTGGTTTTCTCCTGGATGCTACTCTGCAGTCACATGGGTCCGCCTCAGCTAGACAGAGCCACGGCCGCTGGCAACTGCCCCACTGTGAGCAGGAGGCTAGAATCCAGACCCCAGAGGTCCCTTCCCACCACCATTGCTCTGCTGGCAGGAGGAGAGGTGATGGGGATGGAAGACATCTGGTTGAAGGGCCCTGTGGACACAGAGCCATCATGGAGGGATGATTGTCATGCCTGCCCATTTGAGATTTGCTTTGCACCCTTTGCATTTCCACTGTTGGGATCTCCACACTGATAAAAGTCAGACCATCAGTGTCATGTGAACCTGGTATTTCTCCCTCCTTTCCTGGGTGAGCTCTGCCTCTTCCCTTTTAACCCTGGCACTGTTGCGCCACCTCCTCTAGGCAGCGTGGTCGTCCCTGTGCCTGCTGCTGACATGCAGAGCTGACATGCATTGCCAGCAGGTATCTACACCAGGAAAGGCAAGCGTCTGGCAACCCCAGAGCACGTTGCCCTTTGCATGACAGACGAGGCAGCTGGAATCCCTCTGCAGAGGTATGCCAAAAATGCAACTCCCAACTGCAGGATGTCACAAGACCTGGGTGTTCCCCGGTGATGCGATGTGATTGGAGAGGGACTGGGCTTTCAGATGTTGACGGACGAGTCCCAGCCTCTCCGTGTGTCTTTATAAGCTGAGAGGACAGGTTCACTCAGTGCTGCCGACCCTCCCGACTGCACGGACGGGCCTGGAGCAGCAGGTCAGGTTGATGTGCAACTCATGCTCTCCTCCTATCCCAGGCTGTTGCTGAAAGAAAGGATCCCGACCGAGTCAAGAGGCTTTATTATCCCTCCAGTTATTCATTTTATGCATGGAGAACTTGGGCATTTTGGTCACCATTGCAGTTCAAGTACCCTCTGAAGGGTCTGCTTTGCAGTTCTGCATCTGAGCTCCTCGTTTTTTGCAAGCATGAGCTCTGGTGCTTCCCAGTGAGCTGAGGGAGCGCTGTGAGTCCTCCTGGCTGTGGTTAGACATTTTCCTGGGTCTCCATCCATTTTGGCTGTGTGGAGGGGATGGGGTGTCCCTGCATCCCTATCTTGGGCTTGGTTGGATTACCCAGGGCTGATGTGTGGGGAATGGCACCTCTGAGAAGGAACAGACACCATCTCTGCTCTCCTCCGTCCTGCTTGCCCGTGCCCAGTGACTCGCAGCTGAGCAGCAGTTTGCCACTAGAGATAGTGGTTCTGGGTTTGGATGGTGGGATGCGTTGCCGTCTCTCTTCTGAGGAAGGCACTGTTGGGATCTTCTCAAGTTTGTTGATGTGCTCTGGTACATACTTCGGCTTGGTGCCAGAGGCAAGTGGTGAGAGGACCCACAGCTGAACTGAGTGGTCCAAAACACCTGAAGTCTGAGCCCAGGCATGCCATCAAGCAGTGCTGAAGCTCTGAAGCGTGGCAGCATGTGGCTGCACCAGCTGGAGATGGGCACTTGGGGGCTGGAGGAGATGGCCCTGCTGTGGCTGAACTCTGTGGAGGCTTGCTGGGCAGCGTGGGCAGGTCCCCTGCGAGGCAGCGAGCTGACATCTCTGCCAAGTCCTCCCCTGCTGGGGCAGGAGCAGAGAATGCTCCACCACAGGCTGGCTCCGGACTGTGCTGGGTACCTGGGAATGGACACAATTCTGATGACTTGTGTGACCCCCAAGACTTGGGTGCAGGAGGTGAGGACTGTCATTTTGGCTGGTCTTTATGTGCTCCTACCGTGTTTTTACATCAAAACCCAGGAGTCTATTAGTGCTTGCTGAATGCCACAGGTATGCGGAGTGACTACTGCTTCCTCCTCTGCCACAAAGGCTTTAACCTCTTGGGATACCAGAAGGAGTTGCTTCTGTAAGTGGCTGAATGCTTGTCAGTGCTCTCACTGACATCTGTGAGCTTTGTGGCACAGCTTGTCACAGGTCACGGCTACTGCGGTGTGCCACCATAATACCTGGATGACACTGGTGTGGGCAGCACAGCCTTCAGCTACGGTGGTGACCTCCAAGACATATGGGAAATCTTAGTGCCACTGCTCAGGAGCTGGTTGAGGGGGCGCTGGGTGGAGGAAATCCTCATCACAAAATGTGCAGGGTTGTGAGCCAGGCACGAGCCACAGAAATCACAGGCACGCAGGCTGTTTCCGATCATGGGGCAATGGAAGGTCCTCTTGCATATGATCATGTGCTGGGCTGGCTGCAGATGTAGGGGAGATGGTCTGTGGGGGCAGAGCTCATCAGGGATGGAGACGTCTCTGCCCAGGGGATGGGGAAAGGCCGCTCCAGCTGGGTCCAGGCCAGCCACGGCTTTTTGAAGGGCACTTCTGCAGACCTGTTGTCCAACTTCCCACTCAGAGCAGGACCATCCCCAGTGCTAGCTCAGGCCAGCCCTGGTTTTGTCCAGCCAAGCCTTGAAAGCCAAGGTGTAGACCCAAGGGGAAGAAGCTCTTTCCTAAGTGACATGCCCATCAAGAAAATACAATTGGTATGAAAACTCAGGGTGGGTTTTGCAACAGGAAAACAGTGCTGGGAAGCATGTTGTTATATCTGGTGTGGGGAGGGCCCCTCTGGCATCTCCTAATTCCTGCGTGGGCTTGGCTTCTTTGTCCCTTGTAATCCACACTGCTTGCTGAAGTGGCTATTCCAGTAACTTGGTCTGCCTCTGATGTCCCCAGGCATGGCCTGCAATGTCTTGCCTGCATCAGTATGCAACTGAGCCTGGTGAGGAGGTGGCCGCTGTAATTCCTTCCTTCCTGCTGTCCTTCCTACCTTCCTTCCACATGCAGTTTGGAGGGGCAACAGGCTAAAGGCACCTCAAAATGGTGATTTGCACCAATGGACCCAGCCTGCAGCTGTGGCCACCTGCGTTCGGCAGCTGGACAGGACAAGTGCCAGTAGGGCAGATCGGGTTTAGCAATGCTGTTTGTCTACAGGCTCACGGGGCAATCCGACCTCTCCTTCCTTCGACCATCACAGCAGTTTAACCCCAGGATGTCCTCATCTGCATGGGGAGATGTAGGCACCAAGATGCTGGTGGTGGGCTTGAACACAGAGCGAGACTTGAGTTGGCACTTCATTTTAATGTGTGGTAGTGAGTTGTTTCTGTTGCTCACATGGTGTTGTGCAGTGGGTAGGTGTTCCCGTTCTCCTAAGCAACCCTGGAAGACTTTCCCATACTGGAAGGATGCTGGGAAAATATGCCCAGACACCTCCTCTGGGAGGCAAGAGAGTCTTTTCTAGCTCCTGCAACAGGGTCACCAGCGAAATGGACTTTCCTGGACCTGTCCTGAAGTCTGGATCCCATTGGGCTGGGGTGCTGGGGATGGGCACTTCAGGAGCACATGGTGACAAGCTATAAACCATCCAAGGCAGGGATGGAGCAGGGGAGCTCCTGAAGAACAGAGCTCCAACACAACCCCTCCTGCTTGGGGGAGGATGCTTTTCCCTGAAAGCATCCTCATGCCTTTCCCAGAGACGGGGTGGCTGGAAGCTGCTTGTCCCACACTGCAGTTGCAGCTGGACCAGGGCCAGGCGGGAAGGATCAGCAAGACATGTTTGGGGTGGGTTCCTAACTGCACAGGGGATCGGGAAGCATTAGGAGGTGGATTTTGGTGGGTGATAATACTGACATATTAAGACACCTCTACAAACACAAAGCTTAAGCTGGTGGCCCTCTACCCGCACGGTGTGGATGTGGCTCTCAGGTGGACAATGGGCTCTCAGAGGCTGGTCACATCCCTGCAGAGCAGTGACCCCCCACCTGGAGAGGGGACTCGCTTGTGCCAGGTGATGAGTGGCTTTAACACACAAGGAGGGGACCATAAAAACAGCTCTGTGGGGTCAAACCAGAGATCTGGGTAGCCTCTGGTGGTGTCTGGAGGAGGACTCCTGGGGAAGAGCAAAGGGGCAGGACAGCAGCCGCAGATGTGGCTTTCCCTGAGCCCCTGCCAGCCCCAGCTGTGCCTGGCTCAGAACCCCCCAGGCCAGATGTGGCCTCTTTCCATTTCAGCCCCTGCATCCCCTAGGGACCCCCAGACCTTGCCACCCATGTGCCACTGGGTGCTCTTGCTTGGCTGGCTTCAGCCAGAGCTGAGGGATGCTGCTGAGCACCCAGTGCCAGGCAGAGGGTCCCGTATGGTGCCGCAGCTGGCATGCTTTGGGCTGGGAACACCCGCTCCATGTTGCAGCTTCAGGCTTTGGTGGTGCTGCGAGCAGTGCTGGAACTGCACAACGTTTGCTCGTGCCTCCAGTGCACCCACCATCCTGCTCATGCCCACGCTGTTATCCCCCAGGTGCTGCAGAGAGGTGAGATGTGGCTGCTGCTGGTGGCCCTGTGCGTGGCCCAGGGGCTGGGTGATGCCATCCCACGTGCTGGAGTGAGCCATGACAACCCCGGGCAGTTCATGAACATCATAAGTGCTGGGGGGGTCAACCACACCCCCGCGGGACCCAGGCTTCCCCAGGTGGTGTGCCCAAAGTCCTCCCCGAGGGACCAGCTGGGCTCTCCCCATCCCTTACCATGACATCTGCACCCGGGGTCAGCTGGGGGGCTTGGGGCATCAAGAGTTTCCTATATTTGCATGGGTGTTACTCACTTCATGCCCTCAGCTTGAGGTTGGCCTCTCCCTGGTCTTCCTCTAATGTAGATGGACCTTCAGGTCCTGTGTGTGCAGGCAGAGGTGACACTGGAGAGCGTGGGTGGCCGGAGTGGGTGTCATTGGGTTGGGCACAGGATGATGGACACCAGTGGGTCACCCTCTACCCTTGGACCATTGTCCCTGCAGAGCCAGAAGATATGTTTCCACGGATATCCCAGTGAGGAATACTACGTGTTGACAGAGGATGGCTACTACCTCAGCCTCAACCGGATTCCCCACGGCAAGAGGAACGCTGAACACTCAGGTGGGCTTGGTTTCACTGAGAGTGAAGCAGCCATGACCCTGCTCAGAGATAAGGCAGTGTGCAAGGGGAAGCCAGCGCAAACACCCATGCCTTCAGATGTGGTTTCAGCAGCTGGAAGAGGGATGAGAAGTTTTTGCCCAGCTGCCTTGAGCTGTCCCTGGGGACGCAGGAGCTCAGCATTGTGTTTTGCCGTGTCTGGGGCGGGGCAGTGCGACCCGGCGAGCCCCAGCGGCACTTTCCCTGGAGCAAACCCCTTGCCCTGGTCTTGATAGCTCAGGGTCAGGGGTGGCAAAAGTCCTTCAAATAAAAAAAGCACCAGCAGAGCCAGAGAAATAGTGGGAGAAAGCAATATTTAATGTGCAGCCTGCAGAAAATAATACTGAGGTGCACAGGGCTGTTTTATTTCTGTATGGGAAGGGGTTTTCTTGTGTGAAGTACCCAATTTCTCCTCTTCCAGGATCCAGGTCACCTGTGTTGATAGTGCATGGGTTCAGTTTAGACGGTGGCGACTGGGTAGACAACCTCCCCAACAGCAGCCTGGGCTTCATCCTCGCAGACACGGGGTACGACGTCTGGGTAGGAAACAGCCGGGGCAACAGCTGGTCCCGCCGACACCTGAACCTTTCTGTCGACCAAGAGGAGTTTTGGGATTTTAGGTAAGGAGGCCACCAAGGATGGGGCTGGGATGCTGGGCTGCCAGCGCCAACCACCTGATGTCCGTGGGAGGTTGGGAGATGAGCATCTCCTCCAGCTTATCCCCTTGCTACCCAGCTTCCACAAGATAGCTGTGTACGACCTCCCCGCCATGGTGAGCTTCATCCTAAGGCAAACCGGGCAGGAGAAACTACTCTGCATTGGCCATGCTCAGGGCAACTCTCTCGGTGAGTGAGGAGGAGGAGCAGGCGGTGGGTGGGAGCGGGGTGCCGGCATGCCACGGGAGAGGGCCGTCAGTGTCTATCCCAAACTGGAGACTGCTGGGGACAAGGCTGCATCAGCTGTGTGGCCACTTCCCCCGCCTGACTTCTTGGTCCGCCTGTATGGGAGAGGTTTGCTGCATCTTGCCCACCCATCCTGGGCTGCACTCACATCCAGGAGCGCTGCAGCTTCATTTTGTTCAGACCCTCTGTCTCAAACAGGAGGTCTGGGATGAGTGCTGGCGCTGTTGGGGTTATTGTTGTGGTCTCTTGCTGCTTTTCAGGTTTCATAGCCTTTTCCAGCATGCCACACCTGGCTGAGAAAATCAAACTCTTCTTTGCACTGGCTCCTCTCTACACATTTCATCACGCCAAAGGCCCTGTGTTAAAGATCGCGTTTTTACCAGACATGGTGCTGAAGGTACGTGAGGTGTTTGTGTGTTGTTACTACCGAAACCCATGAGCTTTTGGCAACTCACGTCCCTGCATTGCCACCGCGCACTGAGCCCATGCCTGCAGCAGGCGTTGAAGAAAGGAGTGGGGAGACAAGTGATCCCAAGATCCCAAACAGCAAGGATGTCCCTCTCTACCCAGTTGAGCACAATCAGTTTTCACTGTTTAAAATATCCGTGCCTCTCTACCATTACTGTTTATGTTTTTGCTTATTGACCTCACCACACCCCAGCCCCGTAGCCCAGGAGGTGCTCAAAGCAGTCCCACACCTCCTCCCTTCTACCCTTTGCTCCAGCGGCTGGAGAAGGGCTGGAAGGGGAGCTGACACTCTCCCTGGATGCACTCCACCTGAGGAGCATCTGTCAACGGAGGTGGCAGATGAATGGCTTGAGTCTGGCCATCCTGGGATGAGCTTTGGAAGCTGGTACCTTAGAGATGATGCACCAGGACGACGGGGACGACGGCACAGTGTGGAAAGGACAGTGATGGTTTCATGCTGCTCTGAGGGTCGGGTGCCACCATGGGTCAACCTCCTCGAGAGGCTGACTATCCAAAATGTGTCAACAACCATATTGAGGAGTTGCCTGTCAGCACTGGCTGGGGACAAGCGGTCCTGTGTGCTGCAGGACCCGCTGTGACCTGTTTCCTTGTGCTCTTGCAGGCAATATTTGGAACAAAACAGCTGACTCTGGTGGGGAGGAAGGAGAGGGCCACCCTTGCCAAGACGTGCAGCAACCTGCTAACAGCTGAAGTCTGTGAAAATGAGATCTTCCTTATTGGCGGGTACAACAAGAAGCAGCTGAATGTGGTGGGTGCATCAGGCTCTCCAGGCCACAGCCATCTCCAGTTTTCCTAGACACCTGGAGATAGCTAATGAGATAAAAAAAATGAGTATAAAAAACCAAAATAAGGTATGAAAAGCATTGTTCAACGCAGCGGTTATTTGAAGATTTCTTTCAGTGCTGTTGGGTTGTTAAACGTAATGGAGGCTTTGGTAGGAAAGAATCACTTGTGGTCTTGTCTGCAAAGGAAGGGTAACTCCTGCCTCATTTTCTGCTTACCTGCAACAAGTTTACAGAAAAAAATAACAAAAAATTCGCTGGACCAGTTGTATTTCCATTTTAAAGCGGTGCTTAACTGGCTTACCTTCAAAAGCTACTCCTAGCTCTGAACAGAATAAAGCTGCTGGAGCATATAACATTTATATTGCAGTTATAAGACAGAATGATTTTTTTTTTGCCAAGACAGATTTTCATCGTTCCCAACTCACTTAGAAAATACTTTCTTTTTCCTGCAGAGCCAACTGGATGTATACCTAGCTCATTTCCCAGACTATACATCAGTAAAAACTCTTCTCCACTGGGGACAGGTAGAGACTCTGATTTTATAGCAACTGTAACCATGCTTTTTCTTTTAATCTGTGAACACGGTATTTTACAATGCTGCTTCAGTTGCCCTGGAGACAGGTAAGGAGGTAGAATCAGACAAAGCCAATAAAAGTGATTTTTAAGTTGCTGCACCAAGGTGTCTCAAAAGCCACAGCTGTTAGCTACTGTTTCCAGCTGGCCAAGGCAGAGCCACCCAGATGCCCGCCTCTGTCCCTGGTAAGGACCCCATGTGGGTGTTTTTGGGACTCTCTCTTTGCTCTGGCCCATGGGACGGGCACCAGCAAGCGCCAGCACAGATACCAGGGCTGTGCTGGGCAGAGAGCGCTCACCTGGAGCCTGCTGCTGCCCTTTGCTTGCGGTGGGGCTGATCCAGGGCATTACCCACGTGGGGTTAACCCTTTGCCGCTGCATTCCAGACTGCCAAAACCAGGGAGTTCAAGCAGTTTGACTATGGGGAGAAGAACCAGGATAAGTACAACCAGGTAAATGGGCACTTGTGGAAGGAGGAGCAGAGGATGAGGCTGGCTGGGACCAGGATGGGGGTAGGCTCCTCCAGTGGCCAGTGTGGCCCAAGCCCTCTGGGGTACCAGGGGCAGCACACCCCATCCATTAGTGCTATTAGTGTTGGAGCCTGCAAATAATCAGAGCATTTCCCCCCTCCCAGGACACCCCTCCCTTGTACAGGATAGAAGACATGACGGTGCCGACCGCCCTGTGGAGTGGTGGGGAAGACTGGGTGAATCCCCCTCCGGAAACCCAGCGCTTGCTCCGCCGCATCACCAACCTTGTTCGTCACGAGCACTTCCCTGACTGGAACCGCTTCGACCACTACTGGGGTCGGGACACCCCTCAGCGCATGTACAGGCAGATAGTCACTCTGATGGAGCAAAATCCATGAATGGTCCACATGCTGCCCTGGGATGGAGGAGCCACCTGTTCCCACGTGCCTGGGGGCACGGGTTTTGTGTGAGGGCTGCCACGCTGCTCTTCCCTTCTTAAAAATGTCTCCTATCACCCTGTTCCACACTGATTTAATGCCTTAAGTGTAACGATGTCATTCCTGCCTGCCCTCTGTGACTAGAGATTGCAATAAACTCTTGCATCACAGCCGAACTCCAACCCTTTGCTTGGTGGGTCTCACCAGGATTGTGTTTGCACCCCATTGCCGGGGTACAAGACACCCTGTTTGGGTTTTCTTTTTTTTTAGCTTTTGCTGGCTCAGAGCATTTCAAGCACAAAATTTTACTCCAGAAATTGAGCGTGTGCTTTGGGTCGTGGGTTTAGGTGAAGGAGGGGAGTAAAGTGACCTTGTCTGTGAGCTCTGGAAAGGCTGGAGGGGGTGAGCACTGACTGCAGGAGAGAAACGTTCCTCCCAGTAGAATGAAACCAGAGGCGTTGATGCACACCACAGGCCTGAGAGGTGGTGGAAGGGAAACATCTGGGCCTTGGCTTTAGTCTAGGTCTTTCCTGGGAGATAACCCACCCAGAACAGTGTCCCACGTCATCTCCTGGGGTATGCCTTATGGCGAAAACCCACCTGTGTTCTCTAGGAACTTGAATTTAAGATGGCCCACAGTGTTACGTAAGAATAATGCTCTGTTCTTAGCATGTATATTTGAAAAATATCTGTCTACCTACCTATCTATTCTTTCTATCCATCTATCCCTCTACCTACCTATTTATTCTATCTATCTGTCCATCCATCCATCCATCCACCCATCCATCTATCCATTTACCTACTTATCTATTCTATCTATCCATCTCTTTATTTGTCTGTCTGCCCATCCATCCATCCGTTAATCCATCCGTCCATCCATCCATCCATCCATCCACCTACTTATCTATTCTATCTATCTATCTATCTATCTATTTGTCTGTCTGTCTATCTATCTATCCATCCATTCATCTGTCCGTCCATACCTCCAAGAGGTGTGCGATGCTCACCTGTGAAGTCTATCTAAGTTTAAGATACGTGGGAAGAGCACTGTGAACAAAAGGCAGGGGTTGAAAACAGGATTTCATGGGGCTCGGGGCAAGGCACCCCCTCCCCCAAAGCACTGATGATTTTGGTGAGACATTCCCAAACTGCCTGCCCATCCCCCCAACACTGCGCACCAGGTGCCCATGCAGAGACGGGACAAGAGGTGTGAAATCATGGTCTGTGCTCATGCTGTAGGTAAATAGCCCAGAAATGTCCTGCGTGACCCCTGTTCCATATAAGCATGGGGACAAAGTGGCTTTGCTGACGTAGCAAGCCATGCAGGGGCAGTGGGTTTTGTGGGACTGGATGGGAGGGGTGTTGCCAGCCTCCTCCTGCCCTCTTGCTCCGCTGTCCCATCTCCTTGGGACCCTTCAGCCCCAGGAGTGGGGCACGCTGTGGGAGGGACAGCTATGGGGTCAGAGCAAGGGTCCATCTCTTCAGAGCCTCTGCTTGAGCCTCCTGCATTAAGGCCACAGGAGCCAGGCTGGCGATAGTGGTGAAAAGATGGAGGTATACTCCCAATTCGAGGTATTTCCCAGGGAAGAAGTGTTTGCCACAAGTATGTTCCCATGTGGTCCGACTGGTCTCCATCTGGTTAACCAAGCTGAAAAGCAAAGGTACAGGATGAAACGTCAAGCTTGCAGGATCTGTGAGCTGAGCTGCCCACGTGTTTTATGGGATGCTGCTTTCATGGGCTGCTCTTCTGAAAGTAAAGGTTCATTTTATGAGCACCGTACTCTGCCCCCCACCCTTTCCTTCCCCTCCTCCTCCCCTGCCAAAGGTGATGGATGGATTCACTGGGAGGGAAACCAAACTACATGTGGCCACAACCAGCCAAGGAGTCATTGGCCATAGACAGGGTGCTCTGCAGAGCATCATCATGCATGACCATGACCTGCGAGGATGGGTTTATCACCAGGGAAGGAAGAGAAAAGCCGCATGGGCTGGCACGATGCGGGTTGGAAAAGCCTTGCCTGCCCCTTGCAATGTTGCAGAGGGATGGATGTGAGACGGGCGCATGGGAAGGGGCTCATAATGCCCAGAGCTGGGACCCCCTAACAGCACAACCTCGGTGATGCCCACCAAGGGGAGAGTCAGGCTGGGCTTCAGCATGGGAATTTATTACTTAAATAGTTTGGAAAAACAAGGGAAAGAAGTATCACTGTGCACAAGAAGAAGCAGGGAAGCTAAAACACCAGGGCACTCTGTAGAAGGCAGAGAGAAATCACAAGACTGTGTTGGCTGTCTAAATCAGTGTGAAATAGGGTGGCAGGAGATGTTTCTAGGGAGGAGAGAGCAGTGTGACAGTCCTGGTACAAAAGCCAGTCATCCCCAGGACGTGGGAACGGGTGGCTCCTCCATCCCAGGTACCACGTGGACTGTTGATGGATTTTTCCTCCATCAGAGCGACCATTTGCCTGTACGTGTGCTGAGGGGCATCCAGGCCCCAGATGTGATCTCAGTGGTTCCAGTCAGGGAAGTGCTCGTGACGAACAAGGTTGGTGATGTGGGGGAGCAGGCGCTGGGCCTCCAAAGCAGAGGTAACCCAGTCCTCCCTGCTGCTCCACAGGGTGGTTGGAGAGTCATGTTTTCTATCCTGTAAAAGGGTGGTGAATTCTGGGGAGAAAAATCATCAGGTTATTCAAAGGAAGGTGAAATAGAAAGGTATCAGCTGGATTTTAGCCATCAGACCTGCTGAGAGGCCGAGGGTATTCACCTCCTGGGACATACATTTAGGAGACGTGAACAAATGTGATGTGGGCCAAATGTGTCCTGCAAGATCCCTGTTGGACTTGTCCCACCAGGAGTGGACAAAACCACAAAAGGTTGGGTCAGCACCAACCGGCCAAAATGGGACCAAATGGTTGAGTGTTCATGGAGGCCCCAGCCACCGAGGGAATTACAAGACACATGGGTACATGATGCACAGGGTGCCTTCGTCCCAGTCTCAGCCAACATCATCCTCTTCTCCTCTTTGCACAACCAAGTCACCCTTTCATGCTCTCAAGCAAGAGGCACCCCCTGCCTACCTGGATGTACTTCTCCTGGTTCTTTTCCCCATAGTCAAACTGCTTGAACTCCCTGGTTTTGGCAGTCTGAAAGGCAGAGGCAAAGGGTTATCCCCATAAGGGTAATCCCTTAGATCAGCCCCACCATGGGGAAAGGGCAGCCACAGGGTCTCTGCCCCAGCACAACCCTGATGTCTGGGCTGGTGTTTGCAGCTGCCCATTCCTCGGGACTCACAGCAGGGCAGCAAAGCAGTGGGGCAGCTGTCCCAGTTGGGGATTTGGGCAAAGCAGATTGGAGGGTGCTCAGGGTGTGGTCAGTTGGGCTATCTTTGAGCATATCTTGTTTCTACCGTGGCAGGAGGGAGAAGGACTCCTCCGCTGTCCTGCCATACTCTGTGGACAACCTCAGCTGCTTACGATGGACTGACAGAGTGCAAGTCACCTGGTTGGGTAGGGAGTTTCTCTTGGGCATTGTTTGGAAAATTAGCCCATTAGGTATTCTGATTGTTGCCAGCACTGTGCAGCTCATTGGTCATCCCTGGGGCAGCGTGACCACGTCTGCCAGCTGAGGAGGTGATGAACCATGGTTGAACTCTTCGTAACCAGCAAGAAATGCAAGGTGCATCCACTCTCCTAGTCTCAGGATATCCACCATGACCATTCAGAGTATGCTTGAATTACAATTACATTAATGATCTTACTCTCTGGAGGAAGGGACAGTCCAATGAGGATTTATCCATGTGGACCTGGTGTAACTTCTGTCAGTCTAGGACTGTCCTCTTGGTTTCCCCCCTTATTAGCCACCTGTACTTCCAAATTAGAGTCTTGCTGGCTTGCTCTTTCCCCAGCTGTTTATGCTGAAATGTCTTCATCTCAGAGGAAGAAGCATATGGATGTTGGACAAATTCAACTGAAAATATTGGCTTTTTCCATCACTCTTGGCTCACTTTGTGATTGGCAATGGACTGTCATGTGCACCAGTGGTCTCAGCCTTTTCCAAGGGCCCCTGAAGCCTTCATGACCCCTTCCTTAGGCCGTTACTGGGGATGACAGAAATATGTAGGTGTCTATAGAGCTGGGGGTTGGCTTGGCAGGGCAGGGACTGCAGTGGGTGTCCTGGTTTCAGCTGGGTTAGAGTTACTTTTCTTCCTAGTAGCTGGCACAGTGCTGTGTTTTGGATTTAGTAGGAGAAGAATGCTGATAACACACTGATGTTTTAGTTGTTGCTAAGTAGTGCTTAGGCTAGTCAAGGACTTTCTTTTTCAGCTTCCCATGCTCTCCCAGCTGCACAAGAAGCTGGGAGGGGACACAGCCCAAGATAGTTGATCCAAACTGACCAAAGGGCTATTCCATACCATATGACGTCATGCTCAGTATATAAACCGAGGGGAGTTAGCTGGGGGGCAGCGATCGCTGCTCAGGGACTGGCTGGGTGTCGGTCGGCGGGTGGTGAGCAGTTGCATCACTTGTTTTCTTTTCCCTGGGTTTTGTTTGTCTCTCTCGTTCTCCTTTTCATTACAATTACTATTATTATTATTATCATTATTATTACTATTACTATTATTATTATTATTATTATTTTATTTCAATTATTAAACTGTTCTTATCTCAACCCGCGAGTTTTCTTACTCTTGCCCTTCCGATTCTCTCCCCCATCCCACCGGGGGGGGGGGGGGGGCGGTGAGCGAGCGGCTGCATGGTGCTTAGTTGCCAACTGGGGCTAAACCACGACACCGGGGAACCAGCATGGTTTGAACATCCCGCAAGACTGGGGTTTTGGTGCTCAGGGAGTCCCTTTCAAGGGCAGGTTGTTTACAACAGGCAGAGGTGTCACCTGGTTGAGCAAACCCACATGTGGGGTGGAAGATGAGGCTGATGGCAGGGAACCATGTGGCCTCCAAGGAAATACAGGGCGAGGGGAGGCTTCACCAATCCTGCCACCATGTCTGTCCACATGGTCAATGGACCAACATGCCAGACCATCAACCCAGCCGACCCAGGAGTGACCACTGGGTTATCAGGTGTGGCGAACAGGATAATCCCTACTGGCCCCACTGAAGGAGATTTTTGGTGGATGTGTAGTCTGGGAAATGTGTTATGTACATGTCTGTTCGGCTCTGCCAGCAAAAGAAAGTCCTACTGTAAATGATACTCAGACAGGAGTGGACACTCTTTTGAGGCTAAAGTCAATAGCACTTGACTGTCATCCAGTCTGCGATTCGTTTGCTTTGCCTAGGCTGCCCCAATGCAGAATGCAGTGAACCTTACCCTCAGGAACCCACTGAGGAACAGCTTCAACATGACCTCTGTGCCTCAAGTGCCCACCTGGCATCCTGACTTCTCAGTCACAGACACTAATACCTTAGGGCACCTTGGTATGATTGGCAGCAGAAATCCCACTTTCATCTTCAGGTCAAGCCAATGTCAACAGCAATACAAGGACCTTGCCACATCAGAGCTTTGGTGTTGATATTTAGCCTGGCCTTCCACTAATGTCCACTTCAAGACAATACATGTGAACAACCCAACATGCTCTCATGCCTATACAGACCTGCGCTGTACGTCCGGGCAGGTTGTAGAAAGCTAAAACGAGTCAACAGCATCTCAAAATGAGTCTTTCATTTTCAATGTTACGACCCGAGAGCAAGATAACTCTTCATAATTAGTTTGTACAAGCTTTCAGATTGGATTTCTTTCTCATCATTTGTTGAGCTACAAACAGAAAAAATGGGGACCCAAAACCCCGACCATTTTAAATCCCTTGACTCATCATTTTCATCCTCAGTGCCCCTCTCCCATGACAGCATCATTGCCAAGTAACCCAGCCCCTAATGAGATGTGGCACCTGCAATGACGTTATGACATTTCTTACATGGTCAGCTGAAATCACAGGGAAAGGTGCCTGCCGCATTCAAGTTCTTCTCATTAAATCCACCAATGAGGAAAAGCCTGCCTGCGCAGAGCCTGCCGAGCAGCCGGCAGTTGCGTGCCCTGGCCAGCACCGCTCTCTGCTCCCATCCCAACAGAGCTCCTTTCCTCCTGAAAATCACCTGCCACTGGGCACGGACACAGCAGGCCGGTCCCTGCCCGGCACTGATGCTGCTGGGGTAGCCAGCCCGGCATCTCAGGAGGATCGGTGGGTTTCCCCCTTCCCTGGAGCGGGGAGAGCTGGGCATATTAAACCCCACCTCACCAGATGCCTCCCCATCTCCCCACGGATCCCAGCAGTATTGACCCAGTGGTGGGGTGGGAGCTCAGGGGGAGGTTTGCCGTAGTGGCACAAGCAACTCTGCTTCCTGATTTCGGCTATCAATTATTAACTGCATAACTAATTAGGACGAGAAAACCAGAACACAGAGTAAGAAATTGCTACGCAGTATTGGAGTCTGTCGCTGTCGGTTTGCAACATAATGCTGAGGCTAACGAGGATGAATCACATATATACTTAAGACTGCACCTTCAAATAGCACGCTTCAGGTTCCTCTTCCAAGTGAAAAGAAACTCGGAGAAAGTCCTAGCCACTGTTTTATATTGCTTCCCAAATTGGGATCTTTCATGAAGAATGAATTTGCTGCACCAAACTAGAGAAGCTCAGGAGCCAAGGTCTGGCTGTCGCCAGCGCCGCATCAAAACCAGCTATAAACTTGCTGAGCTCCACCCAAAAACCCAGCCTTGGGATTTTTTTGCCCCCTTGGTCCTACAGAGCCTACAGCGGGACCTGCCTTTTGAGATAGGAGCCGGGATTTCCAGCCCAAACCTAAAAAATGGCCAATTTCTACTCAAGTGCTGATGGGCCTGTTTTGAGCTTTTGCCCATATTGTAGTTTGACCTCTTTAATTACTTAGAATTAAAAAAATAGGGCGAGGGTGTATTTCTTCCCACACAGGTCCTAATCACCAGATGTATGGGCAGCTGTCAAAAACAGTGGGCACCTCCTGATCCAGATGAAGAGGTAAAAATACCGGGGAATATATTGGCCTTACCACAGATTACTATAGATTCATGTTGTGAGTTACTAGTTAGGAGGCAGACTGAGGAGATGGAGGAGTTCTTAACCTGTGCCTTAGCAGACCTGCTCAACAGACCCTCCAGGCTGATTAATTTACTTCTGAAATGAGAAAAACCCAATCCATCACTAACACAGAGGAGAGAGAAAATGATCTACAATCAATATTGATCGCAATTTCCCTCCAACCCTCACCGTGTTTGATGACACGAACATTTTTGCTTTGGGAAAATATCTTCACAGCATTCGTGATTTTGCGGGATGTGCAGGGGAGTATATATCCCTCGGGTGCTACTGAAGCTACCTCCACCTCAAGAGGAAGCTCTTCACTGTCACTTGACATGTGAAGGACATCTCATTTGGCTGAACAAAGATTTCACTCACCTTTTAACTGGTGTGATTTTAAAGGGATTTACATTCAGGCTCTTGTCTTGAGAGGGACCTGTCTTCAGATCATCACCCGTTTCATCCAGTTTTGCCCAGTTTTGCCCAGGCCCAGGTCTTCTTTTGTGGGAGAACAATTCTGTGGCATGAGACACGTCTGATTATTTCAGAGCACTGACTGCTCATGAGAAAAGCAATATCTTCCTCAATTTCTCCATCAGTCTACTTTGACCAATTACAAATACTGAAGCCTCTGAGGGCTCCTTGGGTGAACGCTCCAAAGCACGGTTCATTTATTTTTCTTGCCCAAAACGTTTCCAGGGAAAGTTTATTGCATCTATATGCAACAAAATACAGCAAGGAAAGGCTGCCTCAATCAATACGCTTTAAATTAACTGGCAACCAGGGCTTGCCCTGGCAGCTATATCCGAGACTTTGCCTTGTGCACCCATATCTCTGAAGTATTCGCTGTTAAGAGAAGTAAGGAAAAAACATTGTCCATAAAGTCAGAGATTTCCAGGCCATCCCAAAAAGGCTAGTTTTCCAGGCCATGAGAAATTTGGGGGGATATAGAAATCACAGCAGCTGTGGGATGGATTACCAGTTTCCCTACTTCTCATTTCTCTCCTGCCTCCGGTGGTTGTCTGGTTCTTCCCAATACATGTTGTCAATACTGGGACATCATTTTCCAGACACAATTTTTTTTCCTCAGCTTCTCTGGTGTTTCTGAATAAGGAAGTGGAAATAAATGTATTTAACACCTGTAAATATCTGCTTTCTCAAGAGCATGATCTGGCTATGGTAAAAAATGAATAAATCAAAAAATAGCCAGCTATCACTTCTGTTCCTAGCTGTTAAAAAAAAAAAAAAATCAGAAATTAAATCCTAGTTACTGGAACCATCCCTGGCGAAGGAGCTGGGAACTGGTGAGAAGACATAGGGGAAGACATGAGTGGAGGAGAAGTAAGAGGAGACGTTAACTGTGAAATTCATGCTGTGCCTGACACAATCCCCTTGTCTGAACTGTGATACCCCTGTCATTCTCCAGTGGTAGAAAGAAACCCAAAGGGATGAGGTTTGACCTCTCATAACACTCACGATTTTCTCTTTCCCCGGCAGTCTTCAGACTCCAACCCTGCCTTTTGCCTTCTGGCTGTTTCATTCCTGATACTGATACAATTTCAGTGCATAAAAGGTGGAGTGGGCACAAGAGCATCTTTGTTCCTCTTTAGCTTCTGGTTTGGGTATGCCACGACCTTTGGCTAAAATGCATGTTTAGCATGAGGAATTTTGCTTACAAAAATATGTGCCTCTATGTCACCTTTTGCATGAAACCACAGAATTACCCGGCGCACGCCCTCAAAGAGGGTGTCCCGGCCCCGCGCTGCCTGGCCCTGGGGCTCCTTCTCCATCAGTCATGGTGTCCTTGTCTCAGCAATGAGAGCACCCTGCCCTGCAGCCCATGGCTGTGCCCTTGGAGGCATTGTGCATGCTGGTCCAGGTGCCCATCATCACGGAAACGGTTTAATGAAGAGCATGTTGGCTGGTGAATCTGCCAGCGCTTGAACAAGATCAACTGGCTCGTGTAAGATTTCACAGCCTGTCTTAACCCGCTGCGTGTGTCTTGGGTTGGAGCTGCTGGCTCCTAGGAGGAGAAGGACAGCGAGAGGTGGTATGGCTTCTGCTCCCGGAGGAGATGCCAAGAGGACAACCTGGGCAGGGTCTGGGGATGTGACACGGTGTTTAATGTGGAAGCAGACCACTGCTTTCCCAAACCTTTGCCGGAGGCATTGCAGGGTGGAACAAGTGGCAGCCCTTGTGGGCTAAGGCCAAGATGGATGTCCTTTGGTGACCAGGTTAGCATGACCTGTCCTCCAGGATGACTGTCGGCGAAGCAAGCGACAAAGAGCAGCACAAAGACCCAAGATCCCCAGGTGCCTCCACACACTGGAAAGCTGCCCACGACATCCATCCAACTTCTCTGTGCTCAGCAGAGAGGAAGGGAGACCTGCAGGGCCAGGAGGATTGGGCAAGGACCACCCCGACCACCCCACCAGCTGGTGTTGACAAGAGACTGGTGCTGAGACTGTCCCTCTCGTGACACCTGTGGCTCTCTCCCCCTGCTTTCAGAGCCCTTCACAACCCTCTGCTGCTCCACTGGGGACCTCAGGATTTCAGCTGGTGCAGCCGCAGCTCGGCTCCTCCTCAAGCCGGCCAGCTGAGACTTGCTCTTCCAGGAGCCTGCGAGGCCTGTGGCAAAAGCCTGTTTGACATCCTTTTATTGAGCGATGTGTTCATCTGTCAGGCAAGAGACAGTCTGCTGACTCAGCGGGTGGCGGAGTCTGGCATGCAGCCTTGTCAGCTTCAATTACCCTTTCCCACCACACAACACACAATAAAACAGGTCTTCTCCTCCCACAGAGCATCCTCACAGCAGTGCTGATGTGCATTGAGGACCCGGGTGCCATCCCACTGGTAGGAGATGCAGGGGATGCCACAGCAGCAGGTCACTGGGGGCCATGGCCGGGCCAGGCAGGGCATCCCCAACTCCTGGCCAAGGGGCCGTGCCTGGGGTCTCCAGTCCCCTCTGTAGAGCTGCTGACCCTGGGGAAGGATTTGGGGGTCGGTTATTTATTTATTTATATGCACCTCTCAGGTCCAGCCACGTGCTGTGTGTCTCATCTGCAAATGCCTCCCGCTGCTGGGAGCTGATTTATTTTCATTTCAGCGAGGATTTGGGTCATGGCTTTGTTTCAGGGTTTTAAAAGAGCAAGAAAATGTTTACGCACGAGAAAGGAGACGAAGCAATCAGGGAAAAGCCCTTTGGTACCTATGGCAAAATACCAAGTGAAGCTGCGTTTTTTTGCTTTGGGCAAATTGTTTCTGCATAACTAGAAAGAGAATTTAAAAAAAAAAAAAA
>VYZW01008153.1:1010-12900 GCA_013401315.1 Balaeniceps rex
TGGGTGGATTTCTCTGCTAATTTAACTATCAGGAAAATAATTCAAGACTTGGACATGTAAAATGTAAAATTAGGCTTTGGAGACAATATTAAAGTGAGTTGCAACAGTTCTCTTGGAATTTAAGAGAGAAAAACTGTTGATTTTGATACGGCAAAAATGTATCAGGTATCAATGATCAAGTATGACAATAAACATCAGAGGAAAAAATTACTTTAACAATTATTGAGTTGTACTGTTGGACAATTTTTGACAAACCACTACCAAAACACCATTCAAGGCTGTGTTTTGCAATTACATATATTGTAACAAACACTTTGTGCAAGGACTATTCTCAGATTCTGTCACTGGTGGAATTACCTGGGCACAACGAAGCACACAGGCTCTCAAACATTTCTACAGACATGTTGTACGTAAGAAAGTAGCACCCTTCGGGCAGCTTAGCAATCTGTAGGCTGAAAAAATCCTTTTGCTGTCATCTTATAGCTGAATTTGGATTTGCATGTCAGTTCAAACCATGCTGGAAACTGTGAGTGAAAACCTGATACCACTGAAGTCAACAGCAGTTTTGCTGCAGTTTCACACAGGCCAGCTGACAGCTTACCAGATTCGGCTATTTGAAAGAAAGGCAAAGGTGGCTCCTGACAAATAACAAAAAGAAAAAGAAACAATTTAAATAAAACTAGATTGCTGAGGTACAATATTAGCAAAATTTGACATTAAAATTTATGATGTTTGTTATTGACTCAAAGGCAAAAATAAGTACTTCTCTTCACCCAGCATTTTAACATTGTCATACATCAACTAATTCCATTTGATTCACGACTTACATCCATAACAGTTACGGCCGTTAGGCAAGATCCGCTTTAAAGGCCTAATCCAACAAACACCTGCATATTTAATCACTTCGGTCACAAGCACAAGTGTTTTCTGTCTTGCAGACTCTTTTTCAATGCATACAGCTGTCAGGAAAGGCATGTAAGACACATTTGGCGAAGTCCCTGGCTAATCTGATCTGGAAAGTGGCATGGCAAGATTCTGACTCTACATATCATCTCCTGACATCACTGGGTGAATTCTCTTTTAGGTGCATCTGTGAAAATTCAAAGAGCAACAGAATTAGGTGAACACATTTACAAATGCCAAAATGAATCTGTGTATAAAATCTTGGCTCAGTGGGTCCAATAACAGTTTTGTTGCTGACTTGGAGTGGACAGGGTTTCATTCAATAACTCCAGTTATTAGTATTTCTTATACATAATGTATGCATCTCAGTAGTACCTAGCTTAAACCTCCCTGTAATCTCAAACCAGAGAAACAGAGATTTTCCAGTCTACCAGGTAATTAAAGAAGAGTTAAAAATATATCCAAGTTACTTAGGCTAAGCTCTGACAGAAGGATTTGTACCAAAATGTGTATTTTTGCTACATTCTTTCTTAACTGCATGACAAACCACTGTATAGTTCATTGTTTGCTTTCTTGTTGAATGATAAATAGTACCTCAAATTAAACATGATTGTTCCCTGTGAAACCAAACTACAGCTTCTTAAAGGCAGTAATGGCATTTCCTCTTTGTGTTGCTTTTCTCTCCATTTTCTGTTGATGAAAGCCACTGTCTGGATTGACAGGTTTTAGTATTTCAGCTGGATTGATAGCATCAAAGGTATTTCTTGCCTTGATCCTTTCCTTTTTCACTACCTCGCATAACTGTTCTATGTAATAAATACCCCCATGTCTGGTTCACAGCATCTCTGACTTTTTTCTGTTTCTCTAAATTAACATGTATTTCTATTTAATGGCCCAGGCACCTAGGTGGTTAAAATACCTTCAAATCAGTTACCTTTTTCCTTCCTACTCACTACATTTACACTGTTACAAACATTAGCAAATGTTGGTCTCAGCCTATCACTTTTTTAATTACTCTTCCTCATATTGAATAGCACCAGCTCTTCAAGGACTCTTGCTGAAGTCACCTAGTGACTGACATTCTCCAGATTTATTTCATAACAAACTCATGAGCCACTGCAGAATTGTTACTGACAGCTAACAGAATCATCATCATAACCTCAGACTCTAGAAAAGAAAAGAAGAAAAGTTGTAGTCTAAACCCATATTTCTTTCTTTCTTGTTCATGTACAACTGTGTATTCTGGTTTCAGTTAGAAGCAGAAATACAAATATGTTGTGAAAAAGGTTTTTCTGCTTCCAGAACCCAGACTACCTGGGATATGTTAAACAGACACTATTTTCTGCAGAGATACTGCCACAGTGCGAGCACTGTAATAAAATAATAATAAAATAATAAAAATGAAATAGCAGCTGTTGAGACAGGTAGAGCTCCAGCTCAGACATTCTGAATGTTGGACAAACTTTAATTCTTAATGTGGAACCCAATAAAATAGTCTTGCATGAGAGATATACAAGAGAAATTAAGCGTGAAACTCCAATATAACTACTACTAAAATTCATAGGCTTGCTGAATTATGAGAACAGCAATAACTTCCTTCATGCAAAGATTTAAGCAACTAGATGCAGAATTCCCTGACTAATTTTCTATCCCTAAACTTCTTCCCACACTGCAACACTGCAAATGAAGTTACAGTAAACTGAATTTAATCCAGTCTTCCTCTATCTTGTTGCATTGTCCCCTACCTGTAAGAATGGAATCCTATTGGTATTTAGCATCTTTTGCATCTTTGAACAGATGAAGGCAAGATTTGCTTCTGAACACAGAAAAATCAACCCGTAAAATCTACATATGTTAGCCATCAGCATTTGATAGATATTTTACTATCGTAAAACATTTTTTGAGGTCCTATTTAAATGAAATTGCCTGAGCCTGTCCTAAGTGGCAGTTTATATTAGAACACAATTTCATAATTGACAATAAATAAATCATAAAAGCAAGATTTTACTGTTCCTGACATGTAATGCTGCCACACAAAGAATAACGCATAATGTTTTTACCAGAATAAGTAGAAGCAAGATGACATTCTCTTCCAACCCTGGGACACTTTAAGACAGCATGCCTTTAATGGTGACTGATAATAAAAGGTTCTAGGTCCTTTTTCTGCTTGTTTTGGGGGACAAAACCCAAACCTGCAGTGAACAACCACATTTTCTGTCCACACTCCTACAAACACAATGGGTTTCTTTTTTAGCCTCCTTCACAGTCCTCACCCTTTCCGCTTCTTCTGTCAGCCTGGAATATTATTTTAAGCATCTTCAAAGAGGTCATCATTGCAGAAGGAGTCAGAGGCAAAATGTGGGGGAGGGAGGAGAAGCAGTGAAATAAGTGAGTGTAATAATCATTCTTTGATGAGGAAAAAGGTAGAAGAAAAAACACCCAGGTTCATCAGTAATGCAGGCCCTGCCATCCCCAGATGTTACAGAAGCATTAGAATTGCTCCCTGCAAGAAAAATTGGATTAGTCACAATCTTGTCGACTAATGGGCACACTCTGTGATCTTTAGAGCTTCATTTACTGGGTTAATAGTGCTTTGCCTGAGTTCCTTTGCAATAGGGAAAAAAAAAAAACCTGTAAGAAGAAATATTCTGGGTGCAGTCCACAGCCACTGACACGAGTAATATCATATTCATCACAGACAGACCTCGTATCTCATTACTACTGAAGAGTTTGCCCCCAAGGCATTTGAGCTCAGTCAGGCCAGGCCCCTCATGTGGAACCGTTCAGGTATATTGTGAAATGATTTAATGCGATAATAATGTCCACTTTGTGAGATAGATTATGTTTTTTATAGTGGCTGATGGTTAATGAATGATACATTAGCAAACATCACTAAAACATTATTGAGAAAATGCAGATAAGAGATAGTAACTCCCTCATTCCCCACCCCCACTCTCTCCCAGATGCGCAAAAATGGAAAGCAGAACTTACAGAAAACATGACATTTTTGTGACGCTACCAGCTTGCATACTTTCTCTCTCGCTTGTTCTCTAGAGAAGGGGGAAAAGAGATATTTAAAAATGTTGTAAACACAAACTGAAATATCTCTTCTTAAATCAAATGAGAATCAATGAAAGTGCAAACCTGAACAAATACATTATATGTTGACCCAGTTTATTAGATGAAGCCGTTTACCCTGATTTGATTTATCTGGCAATACACTGCTCAGCTGTGAAATGAGATAAGAAGAGCCTATTCACCTTATTTACAATATTATAGTGACTCCCGCTAGCATCACTATGGTTAAGGATCTGTCAGCAATTCCATTACAAACACCATTTTTTTTAGGGTTTGTAACATGGCTGTAGATTCATGCTTAGCTTGAACATGGCAATCCAAAACCGATAGATTCAATTAAAATCTCCTATTGAGTTCAATGGATTTGGATTAATGCAGCACAATCTTAAAAATGTGAAAATCTCTAGGTAATTTTCTACATTTTTAGTCATTATTGCTGTGCCTTGGGAAGAAATACAAAGAAGGTCATATCCCCTGATAGCGCAACTTCACTGAAGTCAATAGTTACAATGATTTACACCACCTGAAAAGCTGCCCCTTCTGTCAGGGTTATACACTTGGCAAAGGTGATTCACACTAAGGAGTTCTTTTTCTCTTTCTGTATTATTTTGGTTTGCTGTGTTATCTGGCTTACATACATTTCTAAAACCTCTTTGTTTCCTTAACGAGGGAGAAGTATGTCCCACACACTTTCAATGGGAGTTAAACTACTTCTAAACCTACAGTCTAGAATACATGTTACTGTGATTTCCCATAAACCTTCTGAAATGGCTCCTGACCTGGGGTCCAGACCTTTTTTCTATTTTGTTTTGCTTTAAAACTGAAGCCTCCAAAGAAAAGTTCTGTTCTGGTTTCCTTCATTTTAATTTGTGAATGTAACAGCTCAAACTGAAAAGAATTTTCCTCCCTACGAAAAGAAGACTAAATGCATTTCCGTAGATTTTCTACAAGGCAAAATCTGTATTCCTACCAGATGTGCATAGGTGAATGGGTTTGGTTACATTTTTGAAGATGATAATTGCCAGCATTTTCTCTGCCATATGCATCCACCTAGCTAGATTCTTAGACAGTGTAAATCAGCATAGGCCCATTGACCTCAGCACGGTTAACTGATTTATTGCAGCCAACAGTCTAGTCAACAACATGCACAGCCCACATTTAACTCATCTCCTAGTGCTGATACCTGATATGCACACAAATGTTAGGCATGCAGATGTCATATCAATGGGGTTTTTTATATTTCTGCATTTCTAACACTGAATACATAAACTAATATTTTCAATTAAATCCTTGTTATTTCACTTTCCTCTTTTGTATTGTGAGATGTATACATTGATAAGAAATGAGCATAAATGGCAAAGGAGAGGTTTCACTTATCATGCGTGTTTTACCTTCTACATACCCCCTTCAGTCCCATTCCTCCAGTGTTTCTGGTTGTGCAGAAACCGGGAAAACTGTAAATGTGACTAAGAAAAAGAAGTAGAGAGGGCTAGCGAGGTAGTGTCTGCTGAGGTCAAACAGTACATGATGAACACAATTATACAGACACAAAATGGATTTTATCCGTTTCACAGACAGTAGATAAACACTTATCAACAGCATCACCCAGTGATACCTAATTAGACAAAGCAAAGGCCTCTGCTGCTCTGGATTTTGTTTTGATCTGCACCTGTGTGACTGAAGAGGCTGGATCACACTGGTTAGGACAATTTCTCCTTATTTTGTAACACGAAGTAAACTGTATTTTAAAATAGGTGTAGTTCTTTAAAAATAATAATGTTCCTTCTACCTCATTGGTATTGAAGAGAAATTTGAGAGAAAAAAAGAATAAATTTGAATAAAGGAAGAATGTAACAAAGGAACGGTTAGACCTTGAACTTTAGTGTTGCCTATTTAGCAATGAGTCTCCTACTTCACTGCAGACAGAAATGGTAAAGCCTTTGGGGCCCGGGGCTGCCTGGCTCCCAGCTGCCTCCCTCCCTCCCTCCCTCGCTCAGAGGAGACCAGTGGGAGGAGATGGCAGCACTGCTGGGCTGTCAACCCTCCCAGGCCAGCCACCTTGGAGCGTTGTCCATTCACAACCTCACAGACCCACTCACAAGTTTTTCACAAGCTCACAAGGAAATGGATAACAAGAGGCACACGTGGCTGTGCTGGTGGGAGCAGCGAGGCAGTGGATCAGGGAGGGAAGCTGCTCCCTCCATTAGAGGGCTGCAGGCAGCCCAGGTCTTTCTGGCTCCCGCAGTACTTCATGAGGGGGAAGCATGGTGGCAGCTGGGAGTCCCACCACCTGAGCCAGCCCAGGGGGCAGCTACCACCATGAATCTTGTCAACACCACCCACTGACGGAGGGGGAGGCCTGCAGAGGAAGCAGCAGCAAGAGGGGCAGCTCTCTGAGGAGTAAGGAGAGGGCCCAAGATGGCAGTAGCAGGAGGCTTGGGGCTTAAACCCCACCCTGCTTAAATTGTTTCTTCAAGTAAACATGTGTAATAAATTGTTTCATCAAATAAACCTGTAAGAAGAAATATTCTGGGTGTAGTCACAGCTCCCTGAGCAGCAGCCCTGCTCCTTGCAGGTGCCTGAAGGGAGAGGTGTCTCCCAGGGGCCTGTGAGGAACTTGACAGCCCTCCTGGGGAGTCATCTCCATCTTGAGTGTCTCTGGGAGCTGCAGTGGGGGGACAGCCCCAGCGCCAGGGGTCAGTGGGAAACACAAAGTGTTGAGCCTTTTCTCCTCTCCAAGGGGTATCTGGATTTAGACTCCGAAGATGAGATAGTTTAAGGGCATAGGGCAGAGTTTCTTTTTTTTTTAAAGTGGGCTCTGGCACACAAATGCTCAGGATCTGCCTGGGCATGGCCCTGTGCTGAGGTGCACCTTGTTGTTCTAGGTGGGACCTGCCTTGGTGGGAACTGCAGCAGAAATCAGCCCCGATGCTGGCCACAATCTGAAATCAGCCATCAAACTCCAGTTTTCTCATGTTGGTAAGATTTTTACTTTGTTTGCTTGCCTAATCGAAGGTTTAGTAGGTTTTCTGTCTTGGCTGTCTGCATTTGTAATGGTCTGAAACTTCATACGTGGATTATCTATGCTACTTAAATACATCCCTTTTGCTATGTAGGCTTCGGCACATGTGAACTGTGTGCAATATTGAAAAAAAAATGCAGAATATCATGACTGTATGCCTAGGCAGAAAATAATAATATTTTCTGCTTGCACTTAGCATCTCATTAATCATTGCTGCAGTCATAATGTCTTATTTGTGAGGGGTTTGTTGCCTCAGTCTTGTATGAAATGTTCAGAAATAACATGTATAGTGCTTTTATATATTCTGTTCTTTTTTTACACTGCCTACTATGATCGGAATCGGAGAGAAACACGATGCTTGTATTTGAAATCCTCCCTTGGTCCTACCAGTACACAGCAGCAAAGCTGTACTCTGTCTTCATGAATTGCAGATTAAACCTACAAAGCATATAAAAATTTAAGGGAGATGTGACTCATCTATGTTGCCTTATTTTGATGGATAGAGACTAACTGGCTGATGAGTTAAGAAAAGCAAAATGAGTTGCACTACTTGCATTTTATCAGAGGGCTGGAATTCACATGAGCCTTTTTTTTTTTTAATTATAAGTTTGTACATATGGAAAATATGCCATATTAAAACTCATAAATGTGTGGGCTTTTCCACTGTAGCAGGCAGCTCAAACTACCCACTTCAAAGGAAGGCAATGGTGACTTGAAGAATATTCAGAATATCTGGAAATTAGACAGAACATATCTGAAATTAGTCTCCTGAAACGATAGATAGCCAGAAAACATGGGAAATTCTTGATTTATCCTCTCATTGTATGGCACTACGAGAAATAAGAATATTTTTTTCGTTTTCTACAGACATCATGGGAAGAGCTTTGAAATGAGACAAGGATCTCTGTTAGTGATAGGATGTAGCAGGCAGATAGTAGAGGCCAGAAACTCATGAACTGAGATGGTCTTTAACAGTCAAGTTACAAAAAAATTGCATTGTTCCTTATCAAATATGGGCACTGATCGTTGTCAGTCTGTTCACTGACACTGTATCATTAATCATTTGAATTGGGCATTTCCTAATTTTTAGGTAGAGTTGCAGATTTGTCTTAGCTAATGATGTAGGAAACTAGTTTTTTAAGTCTCACAATAATATTTGCCTTGTTCTTCAAGTGCAGCTATATGAGAAATTAATTGCATACCTACACATTGAATTTAAATACTCTTACAAGCATCCCAGAGCATTTCTGGCACTTACTTTTCTCTGGTTGTTATTCTGGCAGATACATTTTGTGAAGCATGACTATTCCTTCATTTTGACAAAGATATTGATATGTATGTGCAGAGAAGTAGAATTCCAACCGGGGCCACCAATGGAAACAATAACATTAAAAAACAGTCTGAGCACTTAGAGAACTTTCTCAAGAAGTTGGAATTACTGTGAAAATCTGCTGTACCTGTTTTCTAGTAATACCTAGAAGTCCTACTCATGGATTAATACCATGCTGTATTAGACACTGAACACACATAGAACAGAAAAACCTCTGCCTCAATTTGTAAAATGAGTATAAAGCAAGACATAAAATGGAGAAACAGGCAGTTTAGGGAACACAAGAAAATATTGGATAGCATAATAGGAGTCATCTGAGGAATCATTCTGTTCACTGCTGGTACGGACGTGAGAATGGCATTCTGATATCTATAAATTCAGGATCAGCCAACAGGAAGTAGCAAAATATGTCTGCACACTTCACAACCTGGAGGAAACTTCAGGCTGACTTTGCAAGTAGACATACATGATGTTTGCATTGTACAGAGGCTGTGTGAAGGGTTTTAATTTGCCTTTTTTCCCAAATTTGCTATTGCATAACTAATCCTTAGAAATTCTCTGCCTATTTACAATAAACACAAGGAGAAATGGGAGAATGTTTTATTCTCAGGCTTTTAAGTAATGATATAATCAGGTCAGTGAAAGATTATTCCTTTCATAAAGTTATAAAAGTTGAGATGCTTTTTGTGTCTTTTGTTTGTTTGTTCACCCATGTCAGTTGTCTCCAGGTGTTTGGTGCTCTTCAAGATGACAGGAAGGGGAGGATGCTTCTAAATAATATGTTGCCCTGACTTCATAAGGCTTGTTTTGTCTGGCAAATGAATTATGTAAACCTTCTCCACCCGAAACTGTTTCAAGCCAATTAATTGTTGTAATTACTTAAGATTTCTTTTTAATGAATATGACTCTCCAGGGATTTGATGATATCCTGTCATCTGTAGGCCTGATAAATGAAATGTGATTTGTGGCTTGCTGCAAACTGAACCCTTGTACTTGAACAATGTCTCTCTTTCCTGTGTGCTCATTAAACGGAAGAAATGCCCTTGATGCAATTAGGAACATTTGCTTTAGTTGGTCCCTAGTAAGAATGGATAGCATAGGCAGATAAATTTTGGCTTTTACCCCTTTTGTTGTCTCTTCCTTTAAATGAGGGCCTTGTTAACTCATTGACAATTACTCAGACCAAACACGTGACCCCAGTGAGGTTACCTATTGTAATTGAGACTAGCTTAGCTCTTCCATCTCTCATCCCCATTAGGTGCACTGAAATGTGAAAGATTAGCAGTCAGTCGGTGCGGAAGGAGACCAACGTTGTATGATGGTTTTTTATATTATCTTTTTTACGACCTTCTTTGCTCCCGCCAACACTTTGCAATCAGAACAGCCAAATTTGACAAGCAAGGCACCTTCCTTCTGTTTTTGTGCAATACCTAGTTTCCAGTGCTTCTCAAGAAAAACAGAGCTGCCCGGTGCTGCAGATAAAGACAAGCAATCCAAAACAGCATGACAAAGAACCATGAAGTTTGCATTGAGTTCCTACAAATGGTGTGACTGCTTATATATCAGTTCCAACTAGCCTATTTTCCCCTACACTGCCGTGTACATAATATGATCTGATCACCAAAGCTAGGAAAGCATAAAGCAGGTGGGTTTTCCTGATTTAAATTCCATTGGTAAAATAGGGATTACTGCTTTTATTGCAAGACCTTTCCTGAATATCACATGGGTACATTAAACATCATAAAATATGTAGCAAAATGTAGTGTCTTGGTCATAGTTTGGAATGTAAGGGCAATGAATTACTGTGTATCACAAGCAAAGATCACTTTGACCTTTTTCCAGTCAAGAGAGGGTGCGTCAGATATATGTAGCTGTCAAAATCTGGCAGTCATGGGTAGTGTAAGTGTACAGAAGAGACAGCATCCCTGATAATGGGAATGAATTAACAAACAGAAGAAACTGCCACATATATTAGTTATTTAGGAGAAACAGGGGGACGTGAAGGGTAGAAGGGTGAAAATTGTGAGGAAAGCGTGACAAGGAAGTACCAGACCAATGTCTGGGAGGAAGGTGTTGTGGAAAAGGAGAAAACACTGAATATTCACAGAAACTAATTTTGCACTTTGGGGTTCAAAATCCAGGAATGGTTGTAGTGATTTAGCAAAAATGACATCAAACCCTGAATCTTTCCTAAACTCTAAACCCACTTCTTTGTGCTGGCATAAAAGATACTGTTCTACTCTTCCCCCCAGCCTGCCCTTTTTTCTTCTGTGTTGGCAGGAGCTATAGGGAAGGATACAGATGTACAATAAAGTGCAAGGAACTGTTTTTCCTGGCATGATGGGCCCAGCTGAAAAAGCAGTATCTGGAAGTATTATGAAACTGATTGGTTTTGGTGCAGTAATTGGATGGAAGACATTCAGATCACCTTTGATTAGATGAACTTCTGAAACTACTGAGATTTATCAGTGCACAGATCTTATTCTCAGAGGACTCAAGAGAAAGTGTCCCATTAACTTAATGAATCAGGCCGCAAGAGAACAACTGCTCTTAAAGTCAGAATGAGAGATTTCCCATCAGTGGCACAAATTCTGCCAATAAAAGCAACAGGATTTCTCAAGTGAAATGAGATTAGAATATGTCTCCCCTGATTTTCAGTAGTTAAATGATTGACTATCCTGTAATAGGCTAATTATTAGATTTCCCTTCAATTTTTGTGTTGCAGGAAAGAATTAAAGTTTTCTTTCTCTACCTAGACTGTGTGGCAGCCGTGGCAGTGTTTCACCGATGCCGTTGCATAGTCTTGACCTTTGAAAGGTGGTATGGCCCATTCGTCTTTCCCAACTTCGTCTGCCTTCAGCAAGGTGTCCCAAGCTCTGGAACTTCTGACAATTTGACAAAGGCATCCTTCTACATGTCAGTTCTTGTTATCCACTCTATCTTCTTGACGTATGACACACATGTCAGCTCTCATTTTTTCACTGCTTGCTTTATTTGCCCCTTCACAGGTGGGAGATTCCACATCTTCTTTTTTGAGCCATTTCCAGGGGGCTTCTTATTTTCCTGCAATACCTTTGTGGCCTTTCTTGACAACTTAAAAGATCCTTTTTGTCACTGACGGTTTGCAGTTCTTCACAAAGAAAAGCAGCTTTTTAGAGGCTTCATTAGCTAGCCATAGTAAACTATTTCCATGCCTTCTTTACAAATTATACTCTTCCAGCTATCATAGATAAGTTGTTGCTAAATGTTTTTGACATAATGCATATGGAAGTTGCTCACCTGAGAATGCTTGTTTAGTAAGAGCAATGAATACTTTTATAGCCTCTTAATCTCTTTTAAAAACATTTCAAGTACTGTTTGTTTCATCATTATAAAATTGTGTTATTGCTAAATATTAACATGCTAATTTTACAGATGGCAAAACTAGTACCTACTTCCCACATGCTTTAGCATACTGACTGCAGTAGAGTTATTTTTGATGGGGCATGGACAAGAAGGCTATGCAAATCATTGATCACCGCCTCTCTTCTCATGTGGAAGTGCAACAGCAGGAAGCA
>VYZW01008156.1:2856-63576 GCA_013401315.1 Balaeniceps rex
TTGGCATTTCTTTACCTTGTTGTACACATTGTAGTTCACCGAAGAACCTGCCATTTCCCTGCCATTTCAAAAATAAAATGAGACCAAGGGCAAATGAAGCAACTCCTAAAGAAAATTTGAAAGCAGTGATTAGTTTCGGACAACTCAAAAGAAATAAGAATTTTAGATATTTTCTTGCTTTCAGGAAACGAATGACCATACTTCAAATGCCTTCCTTTAATTTTAAGGGCTACTAATCTTCTTATGCCGGGGTCTCCTAAGGGAAGGAGATGAGGCCATTTTCTTACCCTTCTCTGTAGTAACCAGCAAATATGTACATCTGCTTCCTCTTAAAGATGCTTTACTCTGCAGGAGATGAGAGACCTGCTGTGCTTTCCAACGTGATAGGTATCATTGCCAGCTTCCTGATTCCTGCACTGCCCCTTTGTGGGACTTGAAACACGGTCCCGTCTCCTCAGTGCCCTTATGTTTTCTGAATCGAGCAGGAGAACGCGCTGACAGGACGCAGGTTCTAAGAGAACCCAGAGCATAAAGACTGGTTTGGCATCCTGGGCACGTGGTTACATAAGGAACATTTCAAGTTGCGTGCTGACCATATTCTTGTGAGCAATATTGCAGAGTAGACTTGTACATGTTACTAGATCACCATCGGAGAAATTGTTGGTATTATCCTGCTAAACTTTGGTTATCAGAGAAACTTTCAATCAGATAAAGGTAGGAGACTTTTTTTATCTTTGCAAATAGTCAGCTGTCCATTTGCTGTGTTTCTTTCTAGTGTCTGTCAAACCATTAAATTAAGTGAATTCTATGCACCAGAATAGCTGACATTTGCAACAAGTAAATGACGTGGTACAGATCAACATAGGACACTGCAATAACAGCAAGTTGAAATTAAGTTAGTAAGCCCACGTTTTCTGATGTGTATTTTATACTTAAGTTTTTCACACTTATCTATGGTGCCATGATGACTTTTCTCAGCATCTTTTTCGTTTTCTTTTTTCAGTAGTGCTAGAAAATTGTAAAATACATAGTTATAAATAAAGGAAAATAATTGGAAATTAGAATTCTTCTTTAAAGTACAAGGCAAGATAGCAGTTAGCTCATGCACTGGAACAGGTTGCCCAGAGAGAATGTGGAATCTCCATCCTTGGAGATTTAAAAAACTTGCCTGAGCAAGGCCTTGAGCAACATGATCACACTGCTTTGAGCAGGCCTTCAGATGTACCTTCCAACTTAAACTTTTCCACTCATTTGAAGCATAAAATCTGGCTTCAAAATTTTGAACAATACTTCCTTTCTGTGTTGCTCATTTGCTGAAGTCTTTGTAGAAGTATCTGAGAAACAGGGTTGTCATGTTTAAGCTCCCATTGCACAGGTTTCTGTTAAACAGATGGATGACAAGTAATATGATCAAAGGAACACTTGTTTTTGTGTATATTAATGGGGTCTACAAAACAGTGTGGAAAAGCTTTATGATAAGCCTGTAATATACATATAACAATCCTCATTTGTTTTTCTGCAAGACATATACTAGCGTGATTTACATGTATAAAGAAGCAATGTAAACTCAGATATTACTTGATTTCTCTCATAAAATATTTAATATTTTTCTTTCCTAAGAGACATCCTGCTGTTCACAGTTTGTTGCAGAATGCTCTAAACTGCGAGGATAGATTTTTCCCCTTTTTAATTCAAAAAGCAGTACCCTTCCTAGAAAGGAATACAGAAAAGTAATAAATTTGTTTTGCCAGGAAGATGGAAATTTGTTCCTCATTTTATTCAATACTAATTGGCTTCCAATTGTAAATGATAATATAAACCACACACAAAATTATTTTTAAACATGCTGGGATATCAGATGTTAGCTCTGGCGTTTTCTCTGGCATGTCAAGAACGCTGATAGTTGGGTCGCTTTTTTAAACATCTTTCTGGAGACTTCATATCGTTCATTTGTAATTCTGTAACTGTATTCTGTCACATCAGCCTTCTTGTTGGAAATAATATTCTCTTGGTTAATAGAACAAGAAATTACCCTTGAGATATTTATTTTGCTATAAATTTTGTTGGTCAGTAATAATATGCTGACATTTCTGCTGAGAGAACTTGATGAAATCTTGTGGTTTTGACCTATCCTTGAGAATCACTCCTGGGAAAAGCGCACACCACAGCAGAAAATTCTGTTGTGATGATGTCATGTTAAATCCACTAGAAGTACCCAGAAATTGAAATTTTGTTAGCCTCAGAAGAGGATGAAGTATGAACCTCTGTGCTAGAGAGGAAAGACATGAGTGGAAGGGAAAGAGAAAAATGGTTTGTTCTTGCCTGTTTTCTGCCCTTCTTTGGGCTGTCATACAGATAGAGAAGACCAGTGAGTCGTCTTCTCCCTCCCTCCCTCCCCCCCATTTTGGATCAATCTGAATCTTCTTTCACTTCAGTTTCTACCAAGTGTTTTATTATGGTTTATGTTATTTGTTGTTAGTTTGTCACTTGATTTTCAATTTTAATAATCCCAACAATTATAATGGAAGCTACAGAGTTCCTAGAAAAAACTTCGTTATTCAAACTGTACCTTAGTTGTCCTTCTGTACCTCAGTGGTGTATTCCCAAAATCTCAGTTGTCTTTAGGTGAGCAAGGTAGGATCCATCAGTCTAAGCAAAGACATCTGTACATCAACAAGTTCGGGTTTTAGTCTCCCATGCAGGTTATTCATCTTATCCAAAGTGAGAGGTCTAAAGTAGGTCAGCTGGATAGGTTGCCTCCATGAACTATTAGGGAATGATCAGCACAGATAGTAGCTCTCAGAAGTTAGGTGAGGCAGATCCTTCTCCTGCCCTTTACAGATAGGGAACTAAGGTAGTGCTCATATGAAGCATTATCATCAGGATAAGCAGAAATTTGAACCTAAGTTAAGCAAAAGTGTTTTTTAAATGTTGGCTTGGGGTCAAAACTAGATCCCAAGACACAACAAAATGGTTCACAGGTTCAGACTCAGTCAGGAGAGCCCTGAGCCCTCGCAGGGCTCTGTTTCTGGCCTCCTTATTTGAATAGCCCTGTGATACAACCTCTGCCTCGGTGTCCCAGCCGCCAAACTGTTTTTCATTACAGAATGTTCTAGCATTAAGCCTAGCAATTTTTAAAGTACTGATCACATTTCAGGTTGCCTTTTTAAAGGGGAAATAACTTTTGAAAGCAGAATGAAAGATGGAGAGCTCTCCTTCAGTGACATGGCTGCATCCAGAGCCTTTGTTGAGACTTGCTGGGGAAAGACTTGAAAGTTGAGAAAGGCAAGACCTCATCGCCTTTCCAGGGCTCTGACACGTGGCAGATGCATTGTAAAATGTACAGAATATGCTCTCGGTTGTAAGTCCTGTGTGGAAAATATTGTTGTGGCTTTATTTTTTTTTTTTTTAAGAATTTTCATTACCAACAATAACGTAATACCATTTCAGAGTACACTATGGAAAAGCATTAACGTTTTTCACAAGACTGAAAACTGGTTTAATTACTAGTTACTAAATTACTTGACATTGTTTGGTTTTTCCTTCAAAGTTTCCAGGGTTTCCTGAATTGATGAATTTATTTATTCCATGAAAAGGAATTCCTTTTTAATGTAGTTAGCACAACTCATGAGGAAGGGCAGATAGCATGCATCAGTTTATTATTTAGCAAGTAGTTTAAACTCCTTGGAATGCTGCTATTGAGAAGAAATTCATTAATGAGTATTGTTTACATAAAGTTGTATTTTTTTCCTTTAAACTTGTGGTTGGAATTAGATTTACATTTGCTTGAGGCAGTGCCACTGCATTCTAAATCAAACAATACTATTGGTTTTTGAAATGCCATATTCTCTGATTCAAAAAAATTGTCTTAAGTTTATATTTCATTAAGACTGGGAATGAAGGACATGTCAGTATCCAGCTTTGGGGCTTTTATCTTCTTTGTACGATGTGAAGGAGCACATTTTATATGATGGCAGCTGGGCTTTGCTTTCAATGTGACCAGTGGGCTCTGGTTGGCTTTGCAACAAGCATGGGGTTTTTTTAATATCCTGGGTAGGTAACCAAAAGCGTTAAAATACAGTGACGTGCTAAAATATATTTATTATTAGCCAATAAACTGCATGTTTTCACTATGCAGACTCCAAAGCCTATTGCAATTATAGGTTCACTGATGGAAGTATTTTAATTAGTAATATAGTCACTTGGCGGTGAAATTAGTTTGGAATATTTTACTCACAACGGTCAGCCTTTTGCAATTAGACTGGAAGACTCAGTTTGATGGGGAATACCAGGTTTTTTAAAGGTAAGGTGACAAGAAATATAAATAAGCTTTCCCATGTTAAATAATTTGGTTTTCTCAGGGCCAGTGTGTTCCTTTTTTTTTTTCCCTCCTCTTCCCACTTCTTTGGTTTACTTTCTTTTTCAATATTTCATTACGTTTTCTATTAGTCTATTTTAAATGAAAGGGAGAAAAGAGGAAAAGGGAAAAAGAAGGGCAGCTCAAACAGTGCTTCTTTGCAGTGGGGTAAAAGAAAAGGAAGAATTAAGACTAAGTCATCCCTCCCAACTGTGTTTATCAGTCCCTGTAAAAATCAGCATGTTGATCTCTGAAAAATCTGTCTAATCTTGACATCTATCTAATGCTGCCCTGTTGGAGGAGTCAGAAGTTTCATGAGCATTTAATCAAACTAAGCTAAAAATAAGAAAAGAGAGATGAGCTGGCTGAACTGTGATTTCTTTTCTTCTGTGCAGCTGCTTGGGTTCAAGTAGCATACAAACAAAATATTTCATTATTGTATGTCAGAGGCATAGGCTCAGATATTAGAATGCTTCTTCCAGTAACCTTGTTATAGAAGCTGTGAACTGACATGAAAGAAAAGGTTAAACATATTTCTTTGTATCTTTTTTTAACTGGGCACACAGCAAAATCAGAAATTTCCAGTAAAAGTTCAAGATGCCATTAGGGAAAAGATGGTAAGAGTTTAATTGTTTTTTATTCTTGATGAAAAACCTGAGACAAGGTTTGAAATGATTAAAAAAGAAAAGTCATTGTTGAGTTTCGAAGCCTGCAATAATGTGTTAGTTGCCCTTTCTGAGACCTGGTCTATTGTGCCTTGGCTATCTCCAAGGAGATGTAGACATGGTTCTGCGTTTCTTCTTTTTCCTCTGTAAACTGATGTATTTAATAGCTCTCAAGTGTAAATGAGTAACAATGGCCTGTCCTTTTTTAAGATTTGGAATACTTAACTTTTTCAAGTATAGGACAGAAAAAGTATCTAGTGAGACACACAAGATTGCTGAAATCTTTGAAGAAATGCAACAATTCTACCATTGTGAATAGTACTTTTAAAAAATACAATTATGAAACTGTTTGCTACAATACATTTCATGCTGTATTACTGAGGGGCCTCCCTTGTCATTCCGTGTATTAGTGCAGAAATAACCAGTATCTGAAACTCATTTCATGACTACTGTTTGCCACCGATGTATTTAATTCCCTATGATTGCTGCAATTCTTTTGTAGGGTATTTTAATTTATATGTTACTGAAACTTGCTCTTGACGTTGAAGTACTCGAGGTTCTCGATTCTGTTCAGTGCATGACAGTATTTCTCAGAGTCTCTATTCCAATTAGAAAAACACTCTCAATTCTAGGCAGAGGAGCACTAAATGATAAAGAGAGGAAAGCATCTTCTGTAGAAAAAACCTACTTTTTGATACTGGAACAAGTGTTTCAGTGAGTTTCCTGCTGTGACACAGGCAGCGCGGCGTTTTGGTGCTGAGAGATTGAGTACCTCTGTTGTATGAAAACAGTGAAGAATTACAGTCAAAGCCTTTCTTCGAACAATAAACAAGAAACTTTATTGCAATAAAAAAACCAATCTTGTGCCAAAACTTTGCACGTAGACTGCTTTCTTCCGCTACTTTCAGGGTTCATACCATCTTACCTCCTGGAAAGCTGTAGTGATAGAATGCTCAGTCTCCTCCCTCAGAAACTGCAGCTTGAGGAGAATGAACTTGTTTTACTTCAGTGTCTTGTGCTGATATTTGTATGTGCTTTGGAGAATAAAAGAGTTCAGATGAATAAGGATCCTTAATATGCTATCAGTATCCAGCCTCCAGAAGTGGTCCAGTTGAACTTCAGCCGCTTCTGGGCCGCAGGTGCCACAGTTGCCTGAAGACACGTGCCAGTTCTCTTGCTGGGGGCACTGCATCGTACGCTCAATTCTCAGTGAATGCCACCCCCTTTGCTGTGTGCCAGAGCAGAAGAAATAGGGTAATGAAGGTGGATCTTGGACTGAAGGAAGGGCAACTGAGACTTTTTCAATTTTCAGAAAGGTTAAAAACGTGCCTCTAAGTGAATTAACAGTCCCTTCCTCTAAATGAATTCTATATGGAGAAATACAAATTCTTCCCCCCCCCCAATTTATTGCTGAACAGATTGACTCAAGCATCCCATCTGCTCACAAAACGTGAGTGTTACAATGGAAGAAAATTATCTTCTCGGAAAGGAGGTGAATCTCAGCCGTCTACAGGACAGAGCATTACAGAGGTCAGAAGGGTTATATGTAGGGGTATTTCAAGTGGTCTTGCATAAATATGAAACAACATAAACACCGTGCAGTCAAAAATTGAACTCTGAATGTGCACCCTGTCTTGGGGAGAATAGACTATAATTAAACTTCGTATTACAATACAATGAATTTGTAAAATGAAACAAAAACATCTCTATGCTGATTATAGTGTACTTAAATTATAGGGAAAGTATTTGTGAAAAATGTTTGTTTGGACTTTTTAACGGGCAGTCAAATGACTCATTTTTTTCAGTTCAGTTATGATGCAGATTCAACTATAGTAGAAATTATTTAGGTTCGGTGCCAATCCAGGCCAGTTCCAGTTTTACGTGGACACTTTCAAGTTGCTGCTGTGTAATCGGTCTGCATTAGGAAATATAACATCGGAAATGGAGAAAGCTGTGAAACTGCAGATTTAGTCCCCACTTCCAAATTTGTCACTAGGGTGTAGTCACGACTGTCAGTTCAACCCTCTGTCTAAACTTGTCTGGTAAGATCATGGATTTGGAGACGAGTTGCAAAAATCATACTTTACCTGAAACAAATGGTAGGGTACAATGGTAAGGAGAAGGGAGATGGTACCTTTTGGGGTGACAGGAAAGAAATGGGATGTTTTGGATACTTCTCCACCATTAACCGCTGCGTATATGCAAACGTATAGAAACATGTGCATATACATACACAAGCACATGTCCAGACAATAAAGTATACAGATGAGATAAAGGAAAGAGAGGACACTAAGAGGCCGTACGGGCTGCAGGCTCTGGTAAAAGTTGGCTGTTACCTGGGCTTAGCGAAATGGCCACAGCTCCAGCTGGCAGAAATCTGTAAAGTGAGTGTGCGGAACAGTGCCTGCTGTGGTGAGAGGCAGCCTCTCCTGGCACCCCTGCTCATGCCAGCGTGAGCCAGAGCAACAAACCCCGGTGTTCGAGGATCTCCCCGACCTGCTTTCCCCCTTTCATGGAAGAAGCAGCAAGATCCAAGCTGGAATGCAGGCTCTTTCAGGGTTTGGTTCAGGTTAGAGAAATAATGGTTTGATTTGGCTTTATTGCATTTAGGTTTGTTTTGATTCCTTAATTTTAATGTTCTTATTTATGTGGTATCTTAAAATATTAACACTGCATTTATGGTATATTTCATTGCCGTCCCGCTAGCAAGAAAAGGCATTATGAAGAACCATCTCCCTGCACATGTAAGGATTCCTAATTGGATGTACAGTCTCCTCCTGAACTGTGGGCTGTTGACCGCTGCTGTCTTGCTAGCTGGAACGTTCGCCTGATAAGTTAGCGACATAGGTGCATTTCTGTGTAAATCCAAATGGCCCCATGAATATCAATGTGCATGTGAAAATCTGTATGCAGATAATATTTTGTCCTGTGGCAGACTCTTGGAAACGCTAATTGAGTTCTGTGGTTGCAAGAGGACATACTCATGAATATGATCAAATATGTTGGGAACTGAGAAATCCACTGAGCCAAGTCAGGCAGATACAGCTATCTGCCACCATTAATTAGACCAAACTTTCAGCAGTACTTCTGACAGTTTGTTATACACTAAGCTTTTGGTTATGCAGCTCCTACCTCCTTCTAAGCTGTCTAGAACATTCCAAACAATAATGATTTCTTCCTTGAAGTTAATACTTTTTGGATACGGCCAAACCTTTTGGCGTTGAGGATAACTAGAATTATGCTTTGACGGTGAACTTGCTTCTTGTCTGAGAACATCTACGGAGTGACTTCCCAAGAAGCTTGTTAGGATTAGGAAGTACAGGAAAAAGAGAGAAATGCAATTTTACCTTTAGGAAATGTTTCTTCAAAGAGGCTTCTTTTCATCTCATCTCTCTGTTTTTCCTGTCCTTCATGGTGTGACACTTAGTGCTGGAGGGATGTCAGTCTTTTTCAGGTAGGTTTTTTTGAGAACTAAATTTGACACGTCGTTTTGTTTAGAGAAGGTGCTGTGAGACAGCATTTGACATAGTTATGCACATTGATATACTTTTAATGAAGAAAGGTAAACACTTATTAGCTGGAGTAATATTTTACTCAAACACAGAATGCCTGTTCTCCTTTCATAGCACAGACATGCTATGATAATGTTGAGGGTTTTAAAGGTTTGGAACTGGGTACTGAGATACTGTGATGGAACATAAGTATACGCATTATGCATCCATAACTCTTCAGACTTTTGGCCTACAAATTTCTTTGCTTAGTCTTTCTCAGAGCTGAGATTTTTACTTTTGAGAGTTTGAGAAAATTCTTTCATGCTTTTTAATTATGCTGGAAAATAAGGATTTCCTGATTTAATGCAGCTGCTTGTTTCAGATAGCAAAAAAAATTTAAAGTGAAACAAACCTTAGGACTGAAGTCTTAGTCTGAATAAAATTGGTGAAGATTTAAGTAAGGCGTGATTCTTAAAATTACGTATGAGTAAGCAAAGGCTAAAAGCTGCAGTTCTGAAACCCGCTGGGCCGATTTTAAGATGATTACAGTGCCTCATAAATGACATTAAAAGTCATTGTTTTTCTAGACATACGAATAGCAGTCTTTGCTTCATCTTCTTTGCCTCGGGAAGTTTTCAGAGACCAGGGCTTTTGTGGGGTCTTTTGTCTGTTGGTGGGATAATGCTACACGTAAACAATCCAGACTGGAAGAGGCCAGTGCCCATTGCGCTTCACAAGCTAAAGGTTTTGGTTCTTGTTTCTTTAGTTGCCGGGTAGTGTTATCATATGCTAACATTTATCTAGATGGACCAAGGAACAGAGGGCAGTGTGGCACGCGCCTGCTCCTCGTCACGACGTGTCCACAAACAGTGCTGTCCCACAGCCTGCAGCAGTCCAGAACTGCGCAGAACGAAGCCTCTCCATTTCACGCAGCGGCAGGATGGTACCGTAAGGAAAAGGAGCACAAGCAGGGTATCCCCAGGTGCTCCCAGGAGAAGGCTCTTGCTGCGGTTTGCAGCAGCCACTTTTCTGTGTCTTTTCCTGTTCCTGGCTTCAATCACGAGCACGAGCTGAGTGAGCAGCGCAGGACCCCTGCAACACGACTGCAACACTGAGGTTGCAACCATCTTCTAGGTACCCTCCCTCCCCTGCCTAGTCAGCAGAGTGGAGTGGGGGTTAGCCGTGTAAAATAGCCCAGGGAAGAGGTATTTGGAGGAAGTGTAGGTGAAAGAAGAGTAATCATGGCCTGTATTTGTGATACTCTGTATTCTTGTGAGAGAAACTGAGTAAAAGAAATCAGTAAGTACACCCTTGCTAAAGAGACCTCAGCGTGCACTGCGTCGTTACTACAGAACTGCACCCCTCTCTGTTGTCACCAAAAAGAGTTCAAATGTACTCTGGTCCTTTTTCTCTCTCCTGCGTTTTCTGCTGGAGAAATAATAGTACCAATCAAGTCTTGTTTCCTTAATGGTTGTTGTCATTATATCTGATAACTATCACAAAGAGAAGAAATGATTTGTTTTGCATACTGTAGGCTGTTAACATCCTTTGCTTGTCAAATTCTACAATACTACAGACAGGGCTGTCACTCCGTATTATTAATTTGCCCCTCAGCAAAACAAAGGTACATGCTGTGCTAAGTGTAAAGCTAAAGTGACAGAGTCCTTTATGCAACTAAAATAGATACATCCCTGTCACTTTGAAATCATCAGTGATCTCTGGCATTATTTTACAGGTACTAGTGGAGGTTAAAGGAGGAGGTGAGAGAGAGCAAGCTCATTGACTTTCCTTGCATATATATGTATCTATACTGATTTTAACCTTGCCCATAAAAGGTCAAGCATAAAATTATTTCCTCAGAGTAGCTGTCTTCAGAGGTTTGAATTAACATAGGTGGAGAGTGCCGTAGGAAAAAAAAAAGTTCATTTTGCTCTAATTGGATTAAGATAAGTCTCATGCATACTGCAAGGGTGAGGTTTCACTAGAGTACAAACTGCTGGGTTGACAGAAAGGGATTAATTTATGTGCCTCTTGTCAGGTTGTTGACTAATAACGTATTGATCGTATCTGTAAGATATGCAGAGTGTCTGTCAGAAAGGAAGACGCTCTGGAATTGAAAATTGCTAGTATATCTGACAGGATCAAAGCTAGATTAATACTATTAAGCAGCAATAAGTAGGCTGCAGCATATATCAGATGCAGAGTTTTATGTCACATGTCTTGGAGCAGACATCATAACCAGGCGTAATACCCAACCTCAGCAACGCGTGACTGATTTGTGTAGTTCCTGAAATTTTTTTTCTGCTTTTCTTTTATGTGTTCCTGCAGACATATTGAACTACCACAGTTTAATCCCAGAGGAGCCTGCAGGTGATATTGTCCTTGCATTGAGGAGTTATTAAATTCTTAAGGTCACCATAAAAAAGGTTCCATTAAATTGAGTTAATAAAAACATTGGTCAAAGGTTTACTAAGAGTGCAGGTGTCAAAGCCTTGGGAACTGGACTGTCCCTTATAACATCAAGCTGAAAGAATATTTTAAAACACATCATAATATGAAGATGCTAGAAATGCTGCTCCTGTGAAGTTTTGACTTGGGTGGGATAGAGACGCTTGTGCTTTGCTGAAGGAAATGTCCTATTTAACATTCATATCTTTTCAGAAGGGATGGGCTCTAGCAATTGTCACTGATGAAAACTTTAAACTTTCTATAAAGAAGTACTAACTCTTCCTTCTGTTGTTGTCTTCACATATGTATGCATAGCGAGACACAAAGATAAATAGGTGTACATAAAAATGTAGATTAGATATATAGATCCATGGGTGATCTGTTGTTAACCCCTGTTTCGTACTTAACAAGGGCGACTGAGCCTGCTGTTTTTCCAATAATACTAAGGCACGCTGAATGGTTTTTACTCAGTGAAGCTTCCGGAGAAGAGCAGGATTTAAAATCATTTAAAGCCGAATTCTTTAACAGACTCTGGGATGGGGCCTCTGATGAGAAAAAGAATCATAAATTGGACTTCTCCTTTTGAATATGTTATGACTGATGGCTGTTTTCTTTAAATGTTAGCATGAGATTCTAGCTCCACTGAGGTAAATAGCAAACCCTCCATTTACTTCAGTACAACCCGGATTTCGGCACAAGAAAATGCATGTAGTTTTGCTGAAATATTTCATCTTGGTTTTAAAATGAATAACTGA
Organism: Balaeniceps rex; assembly: GCA_013401315.1. Lineage (NCBI taxonomy): Eukaryota > Metazoa > Chordata > Aves > Pelecaniformes > Balaenicipitidae > Balaeniceps > Balaeniceps rex. The sequence continues at coordinate 14,573 of VYZW01008156.1, forward strand.
TGCTATTTTGAACTCCAAAATATTAAGATGTGATGAATTAAAAACTTTGATTGCTGCATTTATTGGGCAGCAAATGAAGTAAAAGGAAATCGCTGTATTAGCAATTGATTTAGAACCAACCTCTCTAAGGCTTTAGTTTTGGATGACAGGACATGCAATAAATTACATATTTAATTATATAAAACAATAAATTTCTTTCATGTGCTGGATATGAGTTGTATAGGATAGATTTTAGTCATCAGCTACTTCCCTAATAAGAATGATAGATTTCCATTTATTTGCAATATGACTATTTTTTTTTTCTTTTAAATTGAAGCATTTTAACATATATAATACATGGGACACTTTTTTTAAAAGGTCTGTTTTGTAAGCTATGTTCATTTGGCTGTTTGCTCATTAGAGTTTGAGAAGTTTTAAACGTCAGGTATAAAGTTGATCGAAATTCTGCTCCCAAATAGAAGCATCACATTTCATGCATTCGTATGGAGCTTGTCGCAACATGCAACTGTCAAGCAGAGCAAAGTCTCCATTGCTTAATGAGTGGATACTGTGGGACTTAATGCATGGCGTGTTAATAATGAAAATGGATATAAATAAAATAGTAATGAAGAAAACACAACTCAGAAATGTGTTACAGGTGGAATTCAACCCAGTCAGAGTGACTTGATCTGGCAATCCCCGTGACTGCTAAACTCAGAAGAGTTTCCCTAATTTTTCATATACATTTTTAAAAGGATGATTTTTCATCTGGTGTCTGCTTTTCATGGAAATGTGTCCTTGTCCTTAGGTATAACCTCGTCTTAACTCAGACTGCTTAAGACTGAAATAACATTATGACATTCTTTCCACATTTCCAGTCACAAGTGCATATATCTCAGAAGCTTCTACAGGTTAATAAATTCTCTTACTGTATTCAGAAAGCAAAAGTAGCAATTATTAAAGAGAACATATGGCAGGTGCCTTAAAACTCCAGGGTGACACTAAGGCATATGACATCAGCTCATTATAAGTATTTTCTAGGTGGTTCTTAATTGCTCTAGTAATTAAAATTCACCAGAAATTGTGAAAATGCCAAACAATTAAATAATACATTCCTAATGCTTATATTGCATGTAATAAAGATACGTCTTTTTAGAACTTTGAATTAAGTTACCTAGTCATCTGTGTGGTTGCAGGGATTTATTTATTTTCATTTTATTTTGTCAGCTTTTTACATTTGTTTTTCAATTAAGAAATTATATGTTGGAGCATTCAGGTAAAATGTAAATAAACCCGATTTAACTAAGGCTGTCATTGGAAGCAAAAGTAACGTGCAATAAATGACAGATTATATCTATGGAGGTGATGTGAACAGTTAACAGTAATGGCAATTCCATCTGTGGTCAATGAAGAGCCTGAAAAATTGCCGTTGAAATAGTTTAAGAATAGTCTTAAAAGACTTTGGGAGGTCTTATTCAAGCGGATATTTCATCAAAACCACTGATGTTAAAAAGTAACTTTAGGATCGGAGTGTGAGGAGTATACGTTAGAGGCAGAGTTAACAGTTTTGACAGAAATGAGAAGACTGGATTTGTTATAAGCAGAGTTATTCTTGTATATGAAATTGGATTCTTAAATGCAAACCTTTAAATGTTTAGTGGTATTAGAGGTTAGGTAATACCCTTGAGGAAACAGTTATTTTAAAAATATAATCTGAAATGCATGGCAGCATAGCCATTGCAAATTGCTTTTCAAGAGAAGGTTTAGTTATTATGTGTTTAATCAATCCTAGCTGTAAGGAAATCAAGGGAATGGTGTAAACAGAAGAAAACACAGTTCTTTCTTAAAGGCAAGAAGAGAGAATTACAAACAACTGAGCTTTTAAGAGGTTTACAAAAAAATTCCTTTGTGGGAGTTCAGAGGGAAGGAGGGGGATGTGATTATCTGTGAGCAATATTTTATTACAGCCAAAAAGACCTCTAGTCCTTCAGTTGAACGGAAAAATTAAAAATTACATTATGAAGCTAAACACTCCATCTAGAATGACTGTACATGTAGTCCAGGCAGTGTTTGCTGGGCACCCAGAAAATAAGGAGACTGTAATTAGTAATTAGTTGGGAAAAAATGGTGTAAGTATCCTCTCTGCTTTGTAAAATTGTGTAATTATGTTTTCCAGGGTACTACTGAGGCGTGGCAAGCCTGAGACCATAATTTCACTTTCTCATTTACTGTGTAATTTGTGAAGTTGTGAATACATTTTCACCTGCACCTTATCTTTACCCTAGTCAGGATTTTTACCCCTCAAAAAAGAAAAAAATCCTCTTTGCAGAGGAACCTAATGAGTAGGGATGAAAACAGATTCTTAGATACCTGCGGAGCAGTGGGTGTTCTCCTGGCTCCTCCTTTGCTGTATTCTGGATTTCTTACTCCTGTGGCATTGCTCCCATCCCTGTATATATGTTATTGTCTCCCTACAGTCATTCGGACTCTGATTTTATGCTTCTTCCCTTAAACCTGTAGTAGCAGACCTTCAACTGATCTTCCACCGCGTTCTGTAATAAAGAGCGGCTTGTAATATCTTCTGTACAAAATTAGCCTCCTGTAAGATGTGACCCGAGTCACTGTGAAATACACACCGTGCCTGTGGAAAATAAGGTGCGGAATTGTATAATTTAGAGACTGTCTTGGAAAGCATGTGCGGTCGGAGGCAAGGGAAGGCTGCGGGGGCAGCCATTGTTGTGGCGTTTCCGAAATCGTGCGTGCTCAGTTTTGTAAGCTTATGGCTCCTTCAGCCAACGCCACCTTGGAGCAGCTGCAGGTTTCAGACCTGTGGATCTATTGGGGTTCTATTGTTCAGCTGAGGAAAAAGATTGGTACTAAGGATATAGTAAAACCATCGGAACTGCAGATAGTTTTTCCTGGTTCGCTGGTGATGTTACTGCAATTCCTCCTTTCATAAACTCTTGTGCGTTTCTTTTCAGATTTTTCTTTTTTTAGAAATGGTGATTATTCAGAGAAGAATGCTAAGGTGAAAACATGTTAAATCTTCAGTTATGCTTAAAAACTTCTTTACTAGATCATTCAGTCAGACTTAAAATAAACCACCTGTTTTCTACTTAGCTTAGCAGCTGGACTAAATCTATCATACATACAGCTGCTTATGAGTATGGAATTGCTATCGAGCAAGTCTAGAGCCGTTTGTTCACAGCTGTTGAAGGGGAAAAAAGAAGAGGAAGAAAGCAGGTTGTCCATATGCAAGGTTGCATCCATCTGCTTGTTTTTTTCATGACATGCAAGAGTCTTAGTCAAGGTACCCGCTTTCTTCATTTGCATCCTGTCCGCACTTACCTTGCATGCTATGTTCCCCACCAATTCAAGGAGGAGCCCCTCTACCTGTAGGTGGGATTGCACATATGCCACGTGAATGGCATTTCTTAATGAGTTTTTGAAAGATTACTATGGATCTGTGAGCAGTACAAGTAGAAATTGATAAACCTGAGAGAGATCACAGGTATTTTGTGCTAGATTTACATGAAAGTGACGCCGAGGAAGTTAGTAGAGCTTGTATATGCCAGAAATTCAGGACAAGTTAAGGAAAATGTTAATGGCACAGTAAAAATTGTCCTGTACTATACTATTTTAGCTAAAAAAGAATGAACAAAAAAGAACCTGTGGAATATTTTCATTCCAGTCTCATTTCCATAAGAATTTTGTTGGAAGATATTTCAGCAAAATGGAGTATTGCACTCGATTAATGTATTTTTGCTTCACATAGAATAAAGTAGTATTCGACAATATGCCTCAACTCAGCAAAGTGCAGGACTTTTGCAATGACATCCAGGTTTAGATACGACTTTGGGTCTTATCTATGACTGTTCTCCGCTACTTCAAATCTACTTCAGGATTAGAAGATTGCATTGAAATATTGTCAGGAAAGACCGTGGGTCTGATTTTGAGTGGTAGTTGGCACTGTTATGCTACCTAAAAAGTATAGGTTGTCCCTTGCAAGTGTTTGCTTAATGGATGTCTGAGCTTAAAGTAACCAGGGATTTGCAAAGTTATAAATCAGGGTCTTGGGGATACTATTGCTGTATTCAAGTCCAAGTACACATCTTCATTGGCAATCAGTGGGTGGAGGTGGCCGCTTAGCTAAGCAAGGTTGCCATTTACACTACGAAGAAATGGGTAACACCTTTGCTCATAACTGAGAGCTGCATTTTTGTGTTAGGTAAGAAGTGAACTCACTTGTCAGTACATACTGGGTTGAAAGAAGGGGTTCTTCACTGCCTAAATTATAAGTGAGTAAATTTTAGTTAGTATTTACTCCTGACTTTACCACTGGGAAAAAGTGTGAAAGAGCCCTGGCTCATAAAACAGAAATTGAGTAGCAACAACTAAGGCAATAAAAAGAAAAGTATTGTGTGACAGGAGAGTAGTGAGGAAGCAGGAGGTGCTAGAATGATGAATGGAAATAAAATATAGCTTAAGACAAGATTATAACGGATTTAGAACTAAAACTGAAATGATACGAATGTGAAAAACAATCAAAGGGCAAATTTATGTGTTTGCAGTATTCTCTCATTCTTTAGCAGCTGAGCTTTGGTCCATTTAAAGTCTCCCATTCTTCAGATGGTGAAGAACCTAGATATGATATCTCCTCCTTCTCAGATATCCCTTCTGATCCATGTTGAAGAGCAAATTAGGAGCTGCTGGGACAGAGCATCTAACAATTGTATGCAGTTTCATTCAGTGATTTGATTCAATGACTTTCTGTAGCAAATGTTTTTGAAGTACCTGCTGGGTGTCACTGGGTAAGCAGACCATGAATACTGAAAGCTGAGGCAAGTGTTCTGCTTGGAGCATACCGCTATGCATCTATGTTTTGACAAACAAAAAGTGGTTTCAGAAGCAATTTAATCCACACCTAGTTAATCACAAACTAACATAAAACCGGGGATTAGTATTGTATACTGTGAGGAAGAGCATTGTGAAATTTGAATATCTGAGGATTACGTGCAATCTTGAACTTCCACAGGTATATTTCTGCAGGCAGTTTTAATTTAGAGTACAATTTCGTCTAGAGGGGAAATAGCAGATGAGAAACCTCTGCCCATCAGTAGACATTCTGAGAAAAACTGTGGCAGTAAAACACCGTGAGGACATCAATATAATGAATATCAATATAACATAAGCAATGAATATTCAGTGTTCAGCTGGCATTTCTGAAAAGACCCAGTGTAAAAGCAGTACCTAGTTATGTTGCCTCTGGAAGTGTAGCTTAGACCTGGAGGGGACATGGGGGATTCTGCTGTTTCGAGCCATGCACTGGGAGGACGAAACCATGACTTCAGCTGTCGCTGCTGCCAGCCTGTTCCTTCTGTGTGCGCTTACACGGTGAGAAGGTGCCACGGCACAGTAGTGGCGGCTCTTGTCTATGAACAGGTTAAAAAAGAAAAAAAAAGTGCAAGGAATTGAGAACTTCCTTGGTTCTCTGCGCAGATGTGTACTGCAAATTGTTGTGTGTTCCTATCCCCTTCAGTGCCAATCAGCTACAGCTACGTGCTGTTGTGTTTAAGTCTTTAAGACGTGTTTTGACGTTTGTCTTCTCTGTGGCTCCTCTGCTTCATCCCAGTTATAGTGGGGATGGTGGTCATTGCAAGTGGCAAAATCACAATTTGCATGGATTGGGTTTTGAATTAAATTAAAACTTAATGGATATGGTTATAAATAATTTTAAATGGATGGATTAATGTAGAAAATTGAAGTTTAGCGAAGAAGGAATTAATCTTTTCAGAAAACAGTGCATTTGTTATAATTTTCAATCAGAAGGGGGTTTTTTTACCACATTTGAGGTATAGATCTTCGTTAAAGGCCTTTATGAATGAGCCAGTCAAACTTGAAGCCAACCAGAAGTCAAAGGTCTGATGGTTATACTTTTTTCTTTAATTTAAGATAAAGCTATATAAACTGCTGCCAGGTAACTCAGATGTTTATCTGAGGAGTTTTTTATGTCTTCCAAAGCAGCAGTAAATCTTCACTCTTTCATGCATACCTCACAGTTATCCCAAATCCATATGCAATAATTTTTGTCCTGTTCCTAAGTACTCAAGAAACTCATGTGCACTTTTGACCATGTATTCTGTAATTTTACAGCTTTATCACATAAATTGTCTTAACACCGTGGTACCTTTCTCAGCTGATAAGCTTAACATTCATGCAAGCTCATTACTTCTTTCTTCTTTTTTTTCTGACGAAGTACTGCTTTCTGTATCACCATTAATCACATATATCTGAAAAATCCATTCCTTAAAACATTCATTCTTATTTCACATCTCTGTACACCTTTCAAAAAGGAGTGTAATGAATTTCCTAGCAGTGTTTCTGGGGCAATCACTGAATTCCCCAAAGTATTAATAGGTATCAATATTGTAAAAAAAAAAATACAGATTTTCTGGGTAGTATTAACTTTTGAACAGTATATGACATCATGTGCTTGCCCCCACAGACTTATAAAGTCTTCTGTCTGGATACTAGCTTTTGCTGACTCTGTTTTATGCAGACCAGAATTGAAGCCCTCCATGTGGCATACTGGTTTCCCTTTTTGGGGGAGGATATGTAGAATGTCATACAGCAGAATTTAATTGTAACCCAACATTTCAATGTGGTCTATTACTGATAACACAGTTTTGAGCACGTTTCCACTCAGAAATGGTGAACTAGGGCGTGTGGTTTCTTACTATTCATCTACTTTTCTTTACTAGATTGATTAGTAAAGCATTAGATGAGACATTTCCTTTCTTCTGAATGGAGAAAGGTGATCTAAAATAGGGGAAGTGTATTGATACTGATACACCTACTTTTCCTAAACCATGGGCAAACACTTCAGCAGGTACAGCAGGGCATTTGTTAGAGAAGTTGTTCTGGGTTCTTATTCTCTTTGGTTTTCTCTGGTCTTTATTCGGACCACCTCTGAATTTTCATTTCACTCTGGTTTTTTGTTAATGCTACCCTCTCAGAAATGCAAGTAGTGTTAACTTACTTTCTGTAATTGGTTGTATTTGTGTGTATAAGTGTATGGAGAAAGAACTGGCCAAAGTGAGGTTTTTTTAGTAATCTTCGAGTGTGCCGTGGTAGAACCTTGCTCACTTGATTTAAGAGTGATGGATCTCATTACTGTCTTCCTCTTGTCTACAACTTCCAAATCTTTGGTAGATGCCTCCCCAGTTTGATTGTATTGTACCAATACATCTTTCATGAGCTCAGATTCTCTAGCAGGCTTTTGGTGGTGTGCTTATTACTTCTCTGAGTAACGGCGTCATTTCTTTTTCTCTTGCCAGTTCCTTGCTTTTATTTAATACTAAAGGCTTTGTTACTAGAACAAGAGATAAGATTGCTTTAAAAAATACTTTTTACTAGAACTGTATTTGCCAAATATGCAATTGTGAAAGGCAGACGTTGCCACGGATATCCTTCAGTCAAGGAGTAGGATCAACTAAATAGTGGAAGAAATAAATGAAACATGGAACCGTGAACATTAACCTTCTGTAATTGCTGGAAAATTCGGTTATATTCATATTTTTTGCTATGGTCCACGTTTGGCCCATACATATTAGGAGGACAATGAGGGGAAAACAAATAAACCCCCCTGAACTATGGTGTCAGACAATCAAGGGGGGGAAAAGTGTGATTAAATGTAAAAAATACTTCAGACTCCCCCTCTGTGTCTTCAAGATTGTTTCAGAATAAGATTTTCTGTTTATTCTAATGGTCCCCTGAGAGCTTATAGCCTTGCAGAAAGTAGTAAATGCCAGAGGTGTCATCAGCAGCCAGCAAGTCTGTCAGATATACTTTACTCATGTCCTGACCTGTAAAATGTCTAATCTGACACATCCCTTGGCAGTTCTGGATGTCCGGCCTTTTCCCACCCTGTAATTCTGCTTGCTAGGCTTGCCGTGCATGGTATCAACCCACGCAGCAAAAATGGAATGGCTCTGTGTTGGAGTGATGAAAGCAGTTGCCTGTGATAACACGGCAGTTATCCAGGGGAGTTATCCAGGCACTTATCCACGGAGTTGATCCAGGACACCCTTTTCATGTCCTGTGTTTTCTTCTTAGTAGATGGGATTCTGGCTTCAGCTTACTGTATTCTGAACAGCGGCCTAAGCTTCCTAGAAGGTGAAGTACAGACTGGCTCCAACTGAGTTGTTCCGTTAAAGGCTGTGCAAGGATTAGCCATTTCAGATGGCCAAGAGCCAAATGCTTCCTTTCCCTCCTACGTTACTCCTCCCTGCGTGAGCCCAGTCACTGACCCTGCACCCATATCTACCTCTCCTCAGTGTTTTCTTTCTCCTTCCACACCCTAAGCTTGCTTTATTGCTTGACCCTGTTTCTAGAACTTCAGCTCTTTGCCTCTTGCAGGCCTACAAACCACTAGCAGAACTGTCTAGGGATCAAACAGGGCAGCCCTTGAAGCTGGATGCCATTCACCACCTCTCTCTGACTCACGAGTCCCTCCCTTCTCAGTATTTGTGGAGTGTGAGTGTCTCAAACGCAATAAAATTTCTGGTTCTCCACAGGAGGGACCAGACCCATCCTCCCTGTGGGGGGGTCACATCTTGCACATTTGAAATTATTTACTTTTTTTTTTCCTGCCTTGAAACTCTATGTCCTGTATGTAAGAACTTGTCCTAATCTGTGGTGGAGATGTGTAGAGAGTCACAGAAGAGGATGGAGGCTTTGGTACTGCAATGCGGTTGCAAGTGAGCCTCCTTATTCAGAGCAAATTCATTGAAAGGCACGTGCCCAGGCCACAGGCTGGTTGTCAGTCGTGTTACTCAAAGTAACATGGTCTCTTTAGACAGAGATGCATAAAAACCACGCAACAGAGATGAGAATGGTGCTGGCCCTCAAACTGCTCTTCATCTGCTTTAGAGCCACTGTTTTTATTTCTCTGTAACTTTTTTTTTGAGCTTTGGCAAATTGCACTCTTGTTCCTTTTGTCTTTGTGCAACGTCCTCCTGTGCTTGCCGTAGGCTCATCTTAGATGCTGTTCCGTATGGCTAACCTGTTCTTAATGTATTTTGCCAAGACAGCATTCTCTCTTCTTCTAGATTACTCTTCAAAGCACTCCTATTCCAGAAGGTGTGTAGAAAAGCGCTTTGTTGCACTGAGATGACTGCAAGGTAGCTCTGTGGTGAGGAGCTCTGTGGTGAGGAGCTCACCACCTCCTCTGTGGTGAGGAGCTCTGTGGTGAGTTGACCCTGACCGGCAGCTAAGACCTCTCCCAGTTGCTCACCTACCCCAGCAGGATGGGGGAAGGAATCAGAAAGGCAAAAAATTCATGGGTCAAGATAAAGACGTTAACAAGAGAAGAAAAAAAAACCCACAAAACCACAGGTGATGCAAAGGCACTCACCACCATGTACCAGGAGACTTAGTGACGCATCACATAATACATAAACACAAGAATTACAGAAGTGCCATTTCCAGCTCCACGTTCACTGATGTCTTTTGTTTGTGCACTGTCCCTGAGTTTATAGAATACCTCTTTCACTTTGGCAGAGTAGGGGGAAAAAAAATACTGGTTTTCTTATAGTTTTTAACGTTTTAGGAAGCTTTCTGTACCATGCTAATGCTGATACTTCTGTCAGCAACTGTTTACAGAAAATGTATCTTTGCCGTTGTTCTTATCTATGCAAATGCTTGGTAATGGGGCTGAACATTCAGGGAAGCTTGTTTAAATATGTATTATACGATTGGGTCTAGGCTGAGTATGAGCCAATGCTGAATTTGGGTGTAATTCCACTTATTCCTGAAGTAACTACTTTGTGTTATTAGACTTTGTATGACAGGACTCCTGAAGGGCTTCAGCACTGCTTGCTGCTAAGTTTCAATCATAGGACTTATGTTCAGTAGGTAGCAATTTATTTGCATTTTAAGTAATACATAAAGATACACTGAAAATGTAAGACATTTTAATCCTTTATCTTGTAATTAATTATTTAAAACAGTCAATTAAATAGCCTTTAAAAAAAATTTCTTCTGAAATCAAGCTTGTATTAGGTAGTTAACTTTGGGCATTAATATTTGAATAATTTGGCCTAATGAGTTGCTCACAGTCCACACTAAGATTAGATTTGGAGTCTCTGATTGGATCCTTCTACTGACAAGAAGTTGCTGTGTTGTTTTTTTGTTCTAATTCCAATAAAGCTCTAGTAGACAGGCTTAGTTTCAGCAAGTATTAGTGTCTACGCACTTTATTTTGCTGTGAGGTATTGTGCAGAATGCTACAGTTTTCAATTAATATAGATTGCCATGGTAGCTTGGACATCTTCAGAGAATACTGATTTTATTTCCCCCTCAAAAATAATAATAAAAAATTTTTTAGCTCTGTGATTCTTGGGTTACTTTTGTGGAAAGGGAACTGGTATATCTGATAGCCAATAATATTGGCTTTCTAGGGCAGGTGATTAATTAATGCAGTTTTTTATTTCAGATTTAATAATAATTTTTATTTTGCTTCTCAACACCATTGTAAAATCCCGGAAGGCCTTTACTGAAACAGGAATGAAACAAGTTAGCAGGTGTTATTAAGAGAACATGTCTGTTGCTTTTGCAAAATGCCAGAAGTTGATTGCAGACCAACTGGGGAAGACCTATGAGATCCTTCCAGTGTACACAAAAGGAATGAACCTATAATTAAATTACAGTGAAACACAGATGGTTATTTTACAGCAGGTGCTCAACTTTGAAAGTGTATCTCTGGACTATTTTTGTTCCAACATGGTGTTTGGTCCCTGTTGGGTTTCTGGCATCATTTTATGGTTAGATAAAAATATTCCTGTGTATACTTTTTTTTTTTTTGCCAGGATACAAAGCTATTAAGTGCTGCTATGTTTTAAAGGAAAGCTAGAAGAAAAACATGAAGGAGAGATTAAAAACAGCACAGGGGAAAAATAAATATTAGATTATAAAAAGGATATCTGCATACCATGTATGAGATCTAGAGGACTAACGTACAATTAAATCTAGAGCGCAGAATTTGTAGGTATCCAAGGTGAAATAATCGCTGCGCAAATATTATAACTAAACGTATCTTCTATTTGAATGCTGAAAAAGATTACACTAGAACGTTAAATCATTTCAAGGTATATGTATATGATTTGTTTATTTGTAATATAAACATTTCAAGGACTATGTGGTCTTCATATGTGACCTAAGTCAGTAAGATGTGAAAAATGCTTCTTAGAAGTACCTCAGTTCAAATTAGAATCATGCCCTTCAGTACCGCATGCTGAGATAAACGTAATTTGCATGAAAATCAAGTTTAATTTAATATTTGATTTTAAATATGACAAAAATCTATCTCACAGATAATGACATGTTCACAATCATGGGAAAATATAAAAGCTAGTACTGCAGTAACCTTCCTTTTTTGTGAGTGTTCAGATTGTGGATGTAGGTTGATACTGAGTGAAGTTTTAGTGAATCTATTATTACTATAACATTGTATATTGAATTAGACTTTAGAAGTTTGGCTCGTCAAGATATTGCCTGAATAGCTCAGGTTAGTAGTTCAGCTTGGGCATATTGATGAACGTCCAGAGGGCGTTTGACTTGCTGTAACCAATGGGTCAGCCCATAGAAATAAACCAGTAATGGAAATGCAGGAGTTACAGAATAGGTTTAAGAGCAGCCTAGGTAAGCTTTCCAGTTCTCTTATTGTTCAGCTCATGTTTTTATTGTGCACCTCCAGCTTCAAGCACAGAGTTGGTTTCTGCAGCCCTGAGGCTGGAGAAATCTCATGAGATGTCCAAAGAGTGAGAGGAATTTTGATGCCTTTACCAGCTCAAGTGCTGCTGAACAAAAGGAGTCAACATTTACTTGGGCAGTGAAGTGGCTCCTTTCTGTAGCTGATGAGCTTACTATTTCTGGATCTCTAAATATCTCTTTTGCGGGAGGAGTCTGTCTAAATATCTTTCTTCCTAAGCTATAGAAATTCACAGAAGGATGTTTTCTGGTAATATCCCCTTTGACTTATTAGTTTAGCTAAGTAATGAAGATGCTAGTATAAGAAAAAGCAATTTGTTTACAGTGGACAGATCATCACTTATAAATGGCCAACCTGTCTCTTCTTTCAAGAAAAAAACAGGAATTTTTACTATGATCAATTGTGCAAGATGAGGAAAAGCATTCTACTCTAAATCAATGTAATAATTGACTGAACGTTTCCCATTCATCTCCTCTGGAATTGCTCTTGTAGCAATACCTTAGTGATATCAGTCCCATCTTTGTCTACTACTTTCCCTATTTTTCCTCTCACCCTGCCTTCAACTCTGATATAGCAGTGCAGACCACTCTGCTCCCTAGTGGTGCAGACGTCACCTTTTATTTGCACTGACATATCCATTCATCCCATTCCTCGTTTGCAAATGTATTTATTTTTTGTCTGAGCTCCACCGTTCTTGTTCATATTCTTGCCCTCTCTTCTGCAGTGTTTCTCAACATTGACCTTCCTAATACATCTGAAGTGCATTGGCTTCATTCCTGGAATATTCTTCATAGACTTGGATGCTTTGCAACTGTGTTGCCTTCCTTTTTCTGCTGCTGCTTTTGAAATAATAATTGTTGTATCCTAGCATACAGTCATTGGTCTGAACGAGTCAATACTGCATGGGTGCTGTGCATACATGGTAAGAAGCAGTCCTCATCCTGGAGAGTCTGAAATGTAAAGTATCTCTAGCTAACAGAGCCCATCCACAGCTGTCTCGCTTTCCTCCTCTCCTTTTTCCTTCTCTCCGTCTGTTCTCAGTTAGAAGGGAGGAGTGGAGACGTACACAGGCACTTTCTTTATCATTTCCCCATAATGCCCAACTCTCCCTTCATCGTCTTCCCAGACCTTGGTCCGTCATGTGGCCTCCTCTGCCCCCACATCACTGTGCTGTGCTTTCTGCCCCACGAGACATGAAACGTTCCTCAGACAACTCTGGTGTTGGACCACCACTCCTGGGGGACACCCTTTAGAGACCCACCGTAGCACTGGCCCTGGCTTTGCTCACTGTCACAGCTCAAACCCCAGACCGAGTTTTAGGCAAGACACCCGTGCTCTTCCCAAGACCAAATATTGCTCAGAGGGGAACGTCTTTGGCCCCATTTGGGCCCCAAACTAACTGCAAGTCTGGGCTGTCAACCCTAACCCTCTACAATACACTTTTAAAACTTTGAAAATATGGAGGTTCGCTACATTCTCTTAGATGTACATGCAGTGTTTAGAAAAATCTTATTTTGCAAATGGAGCAAATCCTGAAATAATTTTTTAATATTTGTCACTGTGTTTTTCCCTTTAACCAGTTTCTGCGGTGACTAGTGCTGTTATTTTAGTTACAGCTTGGACTGTTTTCCCTTATCCCCTGCTGTCACACGATGACATTTCTAATAAAACCCAGTATGTTTACAATTTAAATTGGTAACTTTCAAAGACATTCCTTACTGAGCTTTAATGCTTAGAAGGGACATCTTAGAATTTTGAAAAATATACAAAAACAGAGAAATATTAACTGCATTTTTATGCACTGTGTTAAGGGTTGTATTTTTTTATTCTATATCAACATTTCCTAGTTGCTAATTTCAGCACACATTCTTAATTTTTTTTTCAACTGATCTGTAATATTGAGACAATGAGATTGGAGATTTCCTTGTTGCACTTGAAATATGACAATTTTGCTTGAACATTAATCACATGAAATTCAGTGCTTATTTTTGAGATTTGGGATGAGTTGCAGGGTTTATTCTGTTAAGAGTTATGTGAAAAGACTACAGTGTTTTGAATTAGTATTATACAATGTTGGCTAGCTGTGCATTGTTTCTACTTGAGATTCACCTTTATGGATATTAAATTAAAATTTGCTTAACCTTATTGAGGCAAACATTATAGTTTTATCATAGGTCAATACAATAAAATGGAAAATGTAATGGTAGCATGGCAGAAAAAAATATTTATAGCATAATAAAATACAAAGCTTTTTTTTTCTTTTTGAAGATCAATTCACATTCTTTGCTAATATTTAATCAGTCATACTGACACAGTGATTTACTTGGCATTACCTCTGATGCATTCCACTGAGGCTCTGATTCTTAAATTATTTGTCTTTGAACTCACCGTGACCTATATTCAGTCTTCTGTGGCTGATGAAAATTACTCCTTTACCTTTCACTGCTGATGACTAAACCACCAAGAAAAGAAATATGCATTGACACTCTTAACAGTCGCATTAAGTTAGTCTTAAAGTATTAATATATGAGAACTTTTTCATCTTGTATACATAATGTTGCTGTAGTGAAGAGCAGCAGTCCAGGTCGCACAGGTATGCATGACTTCGGAGCGCCATCGTAAGTGTAGCCTGCTGTGAGCGTTTCGGCGATGGTAGCAAGGAGAACAGAGATGCTGGCGGCTGGAAAAGTGATCTCCATCGAACAGTGGTCTCTGTGGGAAACTGCCAGGAACAGAGAGAGCAAACCAAGTGTGTCACAACAGTAGTATGATAGACACAATCCAATTACTGTAATATTATGCAAGATAAATTGAACTGTTAACACTAATTTGGATTCTTGAACTTTCTAGTCTGTTATTTCCCCTTTGTCATCTTGTTTTTTTCCATTTAGCTAATGGACATTCTTTCTATTACACGGGAGGACTTTTTTCCTCTCTCTACTTGCTTTTGCTGCCAACTGCTGCATCTCATAGCTGGGAAAGAACAGGTGTGTGAAAAATACTGGTTTTGGCAAATACTCATTTTAATCATACATATTTGTATAATTTTTACTTAATTACCATGTTTGCTTGAATCTCAGGCAGACATTTTCCACAGATTTAAAAAAAAATAAACAAACAGAAATTAAGGCACAACTTGTATCTTGGGGCTGCTTTCCTCTGATGCTGTTATCTCCATGATCGCTGGTATGGTTGTGGTGATGGAGGTAATGTCTGATGAGCTTTTCGGTGTGGTAGTGTGTCTTATGCACAGCAGGTGCAACAGCATGAAATGAGAAATAAAAGGCAAGGAAATACGGACACTCTGTTTATCCTCTTACTATTTACAGTATAAAACATCACTCTTGTAGAAATGCTAATTCTTGAAATGGATCTCCTCTCTCCAGATCTTGGCTCTGCAGATCCCATGCATGTGTGCCTCCAAGTCCACACAATCACGTTTAGCCATGGTCTACGGGTTTGGGATGCACCTGCATCTGCAAATCTTTGTGCTTCCCACCCGAAGAGCGCTGTGAAGTCCTGTGACCTGTTGGCTACCTACCCTGCGGCGCCAGACGGTTCGGCAATGACAGATAGTCTGTTGGAGGGCCCTTTCACAAGGGCATCTGGTAAACAGTAGGGCAGGGACTAGCAGCCCTCTAAGCAGCCCAGCGAACTGGCTCTTAGTCACAGGAGGTGGAGGGCACCCACTCTGAGTCCTCGCTCAGCTGACAGGAAGAGCTAAAACCCCCCTCTTTTTAGTGAGATCATCCAGAATGGAAGGAGACTCTAAATGTCTTCTCTCTGAAAGGAAGAAGTGGGAAGGTGTTTTGTGGGGCTTGTTTCTGTCTCCAAGACCAACAGACTGGTATGAAGACTTGGCCCAAAGGTAGCAAGAGGTGATCAGGAGACAGAAGAGGAATAGCTGCAAATCAGCCAACCCTTTAGAGATAAATACATTTATTGTGATAGAGTTAGAGTTCTCAAGACATTGAAACCAGCTGTCTGAAGGCTCTGTACCTGCATGGAGAAGGAGCTAGGAAAGGTAACTGCATGGGAAGTGAATGCGCTGCCTGCTTACCTATGAGAAAGCCCCTGGTACCGCCTCCTCCTCTAGCCTGTCCTTATTTTTTTGTATTTAAAATCACTTTACTGTTGATAACTGCATCTCAGAATGGAGCTGCCTTCCCCTGTAAAATGCCCTAGCCTGAATTGTCTGTTGTCCTTTAAGCCTGTCTTTTTTTCTCCTTTTTGTGCATCATTGCCAAGCCTTCCACTTAAAAGTTGAACCTGTCTCAGAGAAATGATTTCCTGAGTCATTTTTAAAGGAACAGTATACATAGCCTCATGGCTCTTAGCTGTAAACAGAAACAATATATACATTAAGGACCAAGCACCATTCCTCACTGCCAAAAATCTTGTCTTCTGGCTGGTATCGGAGCCAAAAGTCAGAAACCCTCAGCAGATAGATGTTATCAAAACATTTCTCATATAGTTAGATTCTGTCATATCACTAATGCTTATCTACTGATAGGATGCATCTCATGCCCTTCTTAGATGTAAAGGCATTATGTTTGTCTCCTTTTCCTCTCTATATGTACACAGTACGAAACTCTAAAGGCACCCACGGTGGCCTACAAGCTGGGACCTTCAACATTTCAGCGTGAACCTCTGGGAGTGCTACTCCAGGGTAATTTGGAAAATGTAGAATGGTTTCAGTGCTTTATCGCTGAGATGCTTGACAATCTCAGCCTGCGTATCTGACTCTCATGAAATGTTAAACTCACTTTATTATTATATTTTCTTCATTGTTGCCTTTAATTAAATTGTAAAGCTGTCGTCTTTGTGTACTTGGCTCCCAGAGGGGGAATTATAGCTAGACAAACTATTACTGACAATATTGTCAGAAGAGAGATGTGGAGATATTACGTTCACGGTAATAATAGAAAAGGAATTCCCAAAGCTGACTTTTAATGTGTATGCCATTCCTGTTCAGGCTGCAGGGCCCATAGCTCAATTCTTCTTTTGGGTAAAGAGAATGACAGCACCAGTTAATTTGGTCTGATTTCTTGGCAGCACCAAAGCTCCTCTAAATCAGCTCTATGGAAAACACGGGTGGTCTGAGGCCGTGGGGGGCCGATCTTCTGTGCCGGGCAGGTACCCGTACCGCCGCTTCTCGTAACTGCTTGTTACCAGAAACAATGCATGTTTTTCATAAGGGAAGAAAGCAAAATTTATGTTTAAAGAAGTGAGTTTTTCCATAAAAAGCAAACCAAAACTTTAGAAATCAAATTCCTTGTTTGTATCCCTAGCAAAATTAGACCTAGCTTTGCTGTAGTTTTGCTCGTCTACTGGAGGTAGGGGTGGTATTTTGAGAGGCACTAGGGAACTGCATAACCACTGCCTGATTAGGATGCTTGTAGGAAACAGTCTGGGTATAACGAGCACTCTGAGGAAGCAGTGATTTCCAAACGGATTCTGGGAACATATGGAGCTATTTGTATGCAGCATATTGAAATTTAGGGCATGGAAACAGGACTGGACAAAATACCCTTTCCAATTCTATGCATTGCTGTGCTCAAAGTCTTATCTTGGGCAAAAAGGGGAATGCATCAGTTATATGAAGCCAAGAATTTATTGTTAGCTTAATTAAGAGTATGATCAAAATACAGCAGTGATTATTAACTACGTTATGATGATACTACTATGCACAGCATTATGTTAATTAGGTAACGTAGCTACATTTAAAAGTTAGGGGAAAAAAAACCCAAACACAAATTATCTAACCTTTTGGCTTTTTGGTGTTATGCTCAACCTTCTGCTGCTCTTCCAGGCCCAGAGGCCATCTCCGGATGGCAGTGTGTTGTCAGCAGCCACGGGGACCCTGGGGGCAATGACATGTTACTGAAGGAGGTTTCTTCCTCCTCTTTGCTGGGAGAACCACGCTGACGTTTACTCTCCTCTCCAAAGGTTTGGCCATTTCTGTGTTTTTTGCAACATGCTATACCTCGCTCTCCATTGGGCTGCAGCTCCACGTTGTACCTGGTTTTACTACATGTACGATACGTTTTGAATACGCTCGGTAGTTGTTCCACGTCCTTTCTCTTACGCTTAAAACTGGCTTTGCCCAGCTCTGAAGTGTGCGTTATTACCAGTACCTGACCGCTGCTGAGTTGTTCACAGCTGCGGGTCTCGTCCTTTGGCTGCTGCATCTCCGAGGCCTCTGCTTCCACCACAGGCCTGAGCTTCCTAACGCTGCAGCATTATTTTAGCGTCTGAGATAATTCATTCTGCAGAGGATAACTCCTTGCTACTCTTATCTCTGTCAAAATTGTTAACGTGTCTATTATTATACGCAATCGTACAATGCTAAGTAAAGCTAAAATGAACCGGGCAGTAGCAACCTGCGCATTAGAAGCTTGTTGTTACAGCGAAACAAACTACAGCAAAGCTCTCGGCAAGCTGAGCCCAGGCAAAGCAAGCCTGGCAATTCTCGAGGCTTCTGTTGTTAGCTAATTACAAAGCCTGTGGCAATGGCATACTGTATGGGGCTACAGTGTAGGTCCGAATTATGGTAGAGGCTTGAGTAATTTTGATTCGTCGCTGTTAATTTTTGATTCGTTGCTGTTAATAGTCCCAGGGCCTTAGATGAGGTTGGAGGGCATGGCAGGGTTGTCCTGCCTGGGGAGGGCTGTGCACTGCACCCTGACCGAATGGGACTTGCTCTCTTACCACACTGCACGCAGCAGTCTGCAGGGGCGCGTGGCACCAACTGAGAAGCGATAGCTTTTTTAAACGTAAATCAAATAAAGACAGAACACGAGCCAATGTATTTTTTTAGTACAAGACTTGATGTCCCATCAAATAAGAAATTTGTGAGCTATCCACATGTAATTCAGTTAGTGGCTTGCGTAGAGAAAGACGTACTGTGCGAGTTAAAAGCTTATTTTTTTCTGCAAAATCTCCAATTGTTTGTTTGAGCGCCTAGAGGGTATTAGTGTTTTCATTAATGTGGAAATAGTAATTCCCAGCAAAGTTGGGGATGGTGCTGTAACCATATTTAGAAATTGATTCCAGAAGAATGGTCAGGCAAAATGATAGAAAGCTCGGGTTGTGTTAGCATGGGTAGGTGTCCTCGTGCTTTTAACCAGCGTGTCTTTACCTAAGTGAGTAGTTTGATGAATAGAAAGAACACATATTGCTCTTTTTCTTCTTTTAATATATATTCTGAAAGACATTCACTAGCAGATGATGTTTTCAAATTAATTTCTCTAGTTGTTTCAAGTAACGTTTTTGTGGTATGAAAATAAAATTACTATTAATCGTGAATTTTTGAATATAAAGAAAAATAATGCACAGATAAGAGCCGACATACTGTATTTCCAAATCACTACTTCTAAATCTAAACGAAGCATCTAAATTAATGCATGAATGCTTATTTAGAAGCCAGTTGCTAGCTGTATTTCATCACTTTATTGTACTGCGTAATAAGCATAGGTTATGAAAAGTGTGATTTTGTAGAATATAGTACATCAATTTCAATTTGCTTTAATTCGGTATTGTAAATCACTCCTCTTCTGTCGCTTAAGTAACAAACTTAAATTAATATTAGAGACTTTTAAAATACATTTACGTCAATAGTGGTATTTTAGCAATATTATAACTTGCAGCAGCTTTTAATTATTGTGCTTGGGGATGTGTTTGCCTGAATAAAATAGATCCCTGTAATAGCCATAGTAAGTTGTTTAATACTTGGACTGTTGGTTGAATCACTGATGAGGGGCATAGCATGTTCTCTAAGGTAATTGGTTGATGAATCTGCAGTCTAAATTTATAAAATTTGATTAGTTCCACTGGCAGATAATTGGTAATTAGATGGTACACAAAATGTCATTTTCTTCCATGCTTCATCTTTCAATCTTATTTCCCAAATAGCATTTGTTAGAATATAAAATCACAGGCTAACATGAAAACAGCTTTATATCCTAGATAATGCCATGGAATAGAGAATTTGGATTGATTGATAGAATTTTTTATACAGATGGTAACAATTAATTTATTCCTTTTAAATAAAATGTGATTTATTTTTCTCCATAACATTTTAAAGATAGATCATCTAAAATGCAAAGCTTTTATCTTGCAGGAATAAAGCATGGAGTGATACTGCCTGCATTGTTTGTCATGTTCAGGTTTTGGTTTTTTATTAAAAACTTTTCTCTTTTCAAAGTTTTTGCAGTGGATTATTTTGACATACATGAAAATGTTATTGAAAGTTTGAGATATCCCTTATTGGTTAGTTATAAGACAAACGACTGTAAAATTTGCTTATTAGCATAGCAGAGCAGTGGTGCATGTCCCATTATTTCAACAGGATAAGGCAGCAGATTCATTAATTTGGAGACCAACGGTAACTAGGCAAGCCAAAAGTTGTCTTTAGACTGTTTAGCTTCTTGATTTCTTACTGAAGGCTATTCTAAGTGTGGCTGCCATTCAAGGATGAAAACCAGGGAAAGGGAACACTGCTTAGTAAGGGAGACTGTAAAACCCTAGATTCTGAGCCTGGCTTCAGAAGCGTGTTAGCGAGCAATTCATTCCTGGGAAAAAAGCAAAATTGCAAAATAATTAGGAAATAATCTGATAGAGAAAAGAGTAGAGTGAAACGAGTGTGGAAAAAGTTACGTGATTTGGGCTGTATCCAAATTTAAAAAGCAACAAAGCCCAAGTACAGGGGAAGTTATCCTCAGTTCTTGAATTCCCTGGTGTTTCTTTGGCAATGTATACTTGACTAGGTTTATTTAAACTCTTTGCCTCCGCTTCACTCATAATTAAATAGCAACAAAGGGAAACAAAGGGTTTGAATCTGCAAATTCTTGCACTACACATATTCACCTGTGTGCTAACACTTCATAAATCATTACCCCACGAGGATGGTAGTACTCTGAACCCATTTGGAGCAGACATAAATTACTTTGCAAAGTTAAAGTCAGTGGAGAAGCAGGCTATATTAAGTTTATATATTTTTTTCTGGTTCAATTAATGTTTGCAAAGTTCAAATGCTGTAGAGCTGAGGAAAAGCTCCAGTGAGGAGCTGCACCTCGTTATATTGATTGCATATAAACCTACTTATGAAGCATAGTTATTGCCGTGAAGATCACAGGGCGTCCTGCTCTTCTGTGGCTTTTGCCGGTACAGATCAGGAGTAGCTCTGAGTTACTGTGAGTAACTCTAAGTAAAAGGAATGAAAAGCTGGGTAAAGTGAGAAGCAAGCCTTCAGCCTAACCCAAAGCAAGTCATAAATCGGTGCAAAAATAAACCAAAAGCATGTGATGTTAGCTCTGAAATGAGTATGTGATTCAAAGCACTTGCTGTACACATGGAATTTAGATTTAGATCTTCTTTATAGTTTAATGCATACCCTCCGTGGATTTTAAACAGCGCTAGTCCCTGCTGAGCGCTGGCCTAGCCGGTGAGGCTTTGCTGCCTCAGGGTGTGCCCCCTCCTCCTGCCACACGCTTCCTCTCTTCGCGTCATTTCTGGCACACGTCACGCCTCTCGTTGAGTCTGTTTGGTTCACTAATCTGACAGATGGGTTTCTGCTTGCTCACTGACTCAAAGAGAGGTTAAATGAGTGTCAGAGTCAGCACTTTGCCCAAGGAGAAGCTGTTTTGCACAGAATGGGGATGGGGGCCCCAACAGGGGATGGTTCGCAAAGAGAAGGGGCGGCAAAGAGCAGACTCTGTTGGGCCTTTCGTTGCTGGAACGGAGAAGGGCAGAGCAAGGACTTGCTGCTTGGTGCTGACTAACGTCTGAATAAAGTGGAAGCTGACTCCATTGCGACTTCTCCGAAGCAGGATTTACTACCTGACCTGGCAGATGTGCTCTGAAACGCCTGTTGGTATATACCCTCCTCTGTGGCTGGGAGCAGTTGCTGCGCCGCAGCTCCGAGCACCACTGGAGGCGCGTAGGCTTGGTGTCCTGTTCTACACCTTCTCCAGCCTGTTTGCAGAGCATAGAGCTCTAGCGTCAAGAAACTGAGGAGGAGCACATCAGTGGAGTTTGTGCCGTCTTTGTGCGTAGGGGTACAAAGGCCAGGCCATATCAAGTCTGAATGAATACTCTGAAAATCTGTAGAAAATGTGGGCGATCCCAACCTTTTAATAGTGGTTGGGTTTTTTTTTGTAGAATTCTAATAAAAATGGCTTCAGTTCTGATGGAAACGTTCACCAGCCACACAAAGTCCGGCAGCCTTCTGAGGCTTCTCAGTCTGTCTCACGTACAGCTTGGGGCTGAAATGAGCAGCGTCTAAATGTCAGATAAATGACTTGCCTAGCCAACAACTTTGCTAAAATTTAAAGGCAAGTACATTTCAGTTTGGGTTATCTTGTACTCAAAGTTGGAAGTTTTCTTAAGTCATCGTAGTGAAGAATGACAAGACGATGTAGGTTGTCCAGTGGGCATTTAAATGCGCTTTCTTACATGTCTTTTAACGTTGTTTGTGGGTACTAGTACATTGTGTTCATGGTTAGTATCTGAGTTTACAAGATGCTCAGCAATCCACACCCACGTATTTGAAAGGAAGAACCAAGCCTTAAACCACTTTTGGCTTGCTAAAATCATCATAAACAATTGCTACAGTGCTTTTTTCTTCTTAGAGTTTCACGGAAAGAATGAGTGTTGCTTGATTGTACTGTTATGTAATAGACTCTAAAAATATTCACAGTATTAAATAAATTCTTCAACATATTAGTATTTTATCGATTAAAGTCAAAGTTCTGTCCTGCACAGTATAAAGCACGTGGTTTTAAAACATTTGTCGGTCTTTGAATAAAAAATGGATAACATCCAGCAGCAAATCTGATAGCGGAAAGTAGATTTAAATGCCAGGATTTTATTTCATTTAAATAAAAAAAAAAAAAGAAATTCACTTCTGCTGCCATTATGGGAATCTTCTAAGAGACTAAATTGATGTCAATCACTAACCTAATTACTGTAATGTCAGAGCACTGTTAAATGCATAGAAACTTTTATTTTCTATGTCTAGCTAGTTCTCTAATAACTAATGAGATTTGGCAATACTCCTGCGTAAGCACTGACCATAAATTATGCTTAGACCAAATATCTTTGGAAGATAGAGGCAGGGCATCTGGCACTTTCCACTTACTGATTTTGCTGTCATTAGCACGTGTAAAGTTGGTGGCAAGGTGAGAAGAAGGTCAGGCGAAATGCTTCCCAGGCTGGGAGGCTGCTGAGGAAGGCAGCCGCTCTTCCCTGCTTGCATGCCCGCGCCGCAGCCCCGTAGCACCCGTGACATCTGCCGGCACCCGCAGGCAGCCACTGACACTGTAGAGCTCCGTGGTTTTCCAGTAGTCGAGCTAGTCTTGATCCACAGCTGCCAGATCAAGGGGGTGATGAATTAAAAGAGCCACTGACCAAAGCAGCATGAGAGATGCTCGTTAACTCTTCAGCCGTTATCAAACAACGGTATCCATGTAGGTGGCTCTCATGGCAGGAGGGCTCTATAGCAAATTAATATCAATACGCCAATGTCTGACCTGTGCAGATCAGCCCAGCTTTTATCGTAATCCCTTCTTTTGAGTACTCAGTACCATTAGAAATCTAGCCATGACGGTGCCTGGCTTCGTTTAGTAGTCTGAATTGGGGAATTCGTTTTAGTCTTAAAAATTATCTTTATAGTAAGCTTACAATGAAGATGCTACTAAGTGTTATGAGTGTGTATCCATGGGCTGAAAGATGCTATATATGGAGTTGAAGATACTCTGAATTTATGCGGTGGGATTTTCACTTGAAGGAAAATATAGTGTTAGTGCTGTTTTTTGAAGAAATAACTGTTTTCATACAGTTCAGGAGCGTTATAACTCTCTGTTGCATGCATCAGTACTTTCAAGATTATGCATTCAATCTTCAGGTTGGCGTTGTCTTGCTTTTGGGACTTAAAGTTTAAATAGTATGTTACAGCACTCACATGTTTGTCTGTCCCCATATATAGAAGTTTTCATTAACTTTTGAGCACTCGATTGTCTACTTAATTGTCCATTAAAAGCAGTTTTAAATATTAAACTGTTTAAGGTGGACTGGTTGAAATCACAAGCTCTAGTCATGTTTTACAGCAGTAATGTGGAATTTGATTTTTAATAATGTATTTGACCTTTTTCTTTAACTTAGCTTTCTTTTTTTTTTTTTAATTCTCCATGGTAATTTTAGGTTCTCATTGGTTAGAACCTTCCAATACGTAAATTTTCAGTTGATTGTTGCATTTAAACCAAACAGAATTTTTTGCTACCTAGGAGACTACCTTACTTCGGTTTTCATCTTTTTAAGCAATTCTGCCTTTATATATGTTTTAATTTCCTGCTGTTTGCTGTTGGTGGAAATCTTCTTTAATTGTGCTTTTATTGGAATGTGAATGGAAATTAAGATGGAATTATTCTGTGCTTTGTTTTATTAGTTACGAAAGTTTAGATGTATTCATAGAATTAAGTGTAATGAAATTTAACAAATTTACGCTGAGGCTGATTTGTTATGCGGGAGTTATATTACAAAGTTAAAATGCTGAGCTACTCAGATCCGAGCTACAGAACTTGTCAGAACTAATAGATCTCATTCTCTATACCTCTTTTTCTTAATTTGATTATGAGAAATGAGAAAAATAAGGTTTGTTCCTTACCTCTTTTTTTCTCCCCTTTGAATAAGCTACGTATTAATTGAATCTGCTACACCTTCTGTACCTTCAGGAGGGACGGTGTTTTTAATCAATATTGTCAGGTGTGAAGGCGTTTGCAAGTTTCCAGTTCTCACCACTGTTGCTGAATTTAGGGGGTTTTGAATGCTGGAACATGATTGTAAAAGTACATCAGGTTTCTGGTGTTACATGAATACATTTCAATATAAATGCAGTGTGTAGAAAGAACATGAGAATTCTCTATATGCTCAGGAATCAGAAGTTTCTCTTTATTCTTAGAAACTTAAAGAAACCTAGATGGAGGTGGTTGTAAAAAGTCACTGGTTTATATTATTCTTACAGTTCTAGGGAGCCTGTTTTTCCTTTGGTTTTATGCATGCGTCATGTTGGCGGAGCTATCCTGTAACAAGAGTCTGGAGAGAAGCACTCGGAATACGCGCGGGGGTTTGGCAGCTAACTAATATGTCTGTACCAGCCAGAACATAGGGTGGAGAAGGAAGGAAGGAAGGAAGGAATGTCTTTCTCATGGAGGAAGAGATCTTCTAACGCAAGTTTATCCCTGTCCCCTGCTTTTCACTTCTCTGTCCTGCCTCCTGTTAGCAAACCTGCTACTGACGCTGCAAAGTCCTGGGGTGTTATGCCTCTCTATAAAATGCGGTGGAGTTTCCATAGTAGAAGAGCAGAGTCAGTATGGATAGATGGAAGGTGGTTGTTCACTTTACAGTAGATTATGTGTTTTCTCCTTTTTATAGCTGTATGGAGTTATATAAAAATGCAAACACAATGTGTTTATGTATGTTATTCTAACTATACTTGGGGGTTTGTTGCTTATAGCAAGTTCATGTTCAGAAAGACTCAGCTTATGTTTGCAAAACAGATGTTCTTATCTAATATTTCTAGACTAGAAGATGGTGTTGGCTGAAAAGGCTAAATGTTGCAAATTCTTAGATGTAGCTACTCATAAGCTTCTAATTTGCTTCTCTTAATTTTTTACATTATTACTGTAAGTTACTTGAGGAGGGGTCTGGTTTCTTTGGGTGAGTTTAAGTCTCAATAGTTAAAAGACATTATTACTGCAGAAGGCGGGTTTTCAATATATGCTGGCATCAAGATAATATGTTTGGATACATATTTATCCAGTTCTTTTATCAGCAAGCAATTTTCAGTGGCACAGTCCAACCTCTTGAAAGTAGATTTTAAAATAGCTGCATGGCTCATCTCATTCACTGCAATTAACATCTCTCATTCCCAAGATTGCACACGGCAAATAAATCATCGTGGCAGGAGTTATGTAACTTAGAAGCTATAACTTAACAGCTAGATAAACAAACGTGGCAGAGCTCGCTATTTTAACAGAAGTTTACAGAGGCTTATTTAATGGCTTGTGTGATGTAGTATCTGCAAGAACTGGGACAGGAGTGACTCGGGAGGTTTCAGTCTGATTTTAAGGTGTACATCAGATTTTCATTTCGTAGGATAGGGATGTGTCTCTAATAGGAAGAGCACCTTACTACCTTTTCTTCCTCTCAGTCCCCCACCTAGCTGCTTTCATTCTGTCTTGCCTGTGGTCCTACTACAGGAGGGGGAGCAAGGCTTGCCATTTCTCTGCTCGTGGATTAAACCGGTCCTGCAAGTTGGCCAAGCTCTTACATTTATGGCGCTCGCAGTTTTCAAATGCAAATGCTTAATACATAAAAGTATCTTTGCAAATGCAAAATAGTCGGAAAGAGACTTGTATTGCTCTCTGTGGATCCATGGGTTAATATACGTGCTTTGCAAGAAACAGTAGGCAGCCCATTTTTAGAATTTCATCCCATTTCTAACCTACTTCAGTCTGATTGTAAAGCTTAGAAATGTCTTTCCTGCTGAATTCGTGTAAGATGATGACCAGTGTATCTGTCTTGTTTGCCACTTAGGTTTATCGTCAAGCTCTTCTCCCTTGATCATCATAATAATCATCCTTATCTTCATAAACTTGTTTGTTTCCTGAGCAATAGATTTTCTTGTAATCTATATAAAGATACAGTTTTTCCCCCTCTACTGCAATTTTTGCTACCTGATAAATGCATGTCTTTGGGTTGTCTCCACTAGATCTCTTGGCTTAACTTGCTTCCGGGGTAAAACCCCAAATGAAACCATGCATTATGAATACATTGTGGAAATAAGCTGTATTTTGCAAAGCAACACTTTCTAAATGCTTTGATGTGTCTTAAAATGAACCATAGCTAAGCAGGTTACTTAACAAACCACTATCTTCACAAGCCCAGATCCTTTTTTTCGTTACAACGGGGCCACTCGAGCATAAAGACTTTGATTGTGCAAAATAGATATTGTCTTTATGGTCACTGCCATAAACAGAAAAGAGAGGAGAAGCAGCGATGTCTGTGATTTTTGCTATTCTTCATATAGGAAACAATATTTTTGATTCAGCAGGCAGCTGTATCCTTTCAGACACAGCACAGAGCCAATGCCCTAACACAATTTCATGTTTTAAATGACAAAGTCCATGTGGCATAGGCCACGTGGAGCAACTGCAAATCACAGGTTATGTTTTGTCAGTTTAGGGGGGAAAGGGGCTGGAAGGAGACAGTGCAAAATTCCAGTCTAGCATCTCAAAACCAGGCAGACTTCTCAAGACTGAAGCCTGTTTATGCTCTATGACTTACTGTGGGAATCGTGGCTTGATTTCATCCTCCCTCAGGGCCATACAGAAGCAGTATACCTCACTTTGTGTCCTAAACTCTGATGATGTTCTGTGAAGAAGAGGAGACTGGAGAAGGGAGGAAATGGTTTTTGACTGTCTACAACTGGTAGATTCTATCCCGTAGGAAGCTGCTGATTGTGTTAAAAATGACCTTGAAGTACCTCTGAAATATAGACTAAGTACAGTCGCCAGTAGGTCATTACAAACATTGCAAACAACATATTCACATCCTGATTTAAAGCCATATCAAGGAAGCTCTGTTAGCTAGAATATTGAAGGAAAATGTCTTTGAAGAGACTCATTTACCATTACTGTACTTTTGTAATAGGTAATTAGAAATAATCTCATTTAAGTTTTTCATTTTTGCCTCTTTTGATCCTTTATCCTTTAAATTATCCTTTTAATTTTTGTGTATGCAAGAGTTTGTGTGCCCTTAAGCCAAACTGTAATGATTTTTGTTGGAGGCGAAACCTGGATCCCTTAGATTTTAGGAAAGTCATGAATTATAAGTTGTTCTTGCTTAGCCTGGCCTGTCACACCGAAAGCATGTGGCTTGCTGTTGCAATCCACCGCGCATGTTCACGGTGCCTGCTGCTCTGACGGCAATAGCGCATCATTCGATACCTGCCACTGCGGGATCTGGTGTGGCAGCTGCAGCTGGTTGCACGCCTCTGGTATACGGGGCTCTCTGGAGAACGCGGTCATAAGTACTGTAATGGGGTAGTTTGCTATGAATGCATCATATGGTTTGCAGTCACCCTTACTGTGCACTTCCATTGTCGTAAGCATTTGGAAGCAGTCACATTTCTGGCTGAGCACAGATGTTACTCGGCAACAGGATCTTGCTTGTATGATGAGGAGGTTTTTTGTATTCTCTTTGAATTTATAATGTGCAATAGCCTGTGATGCAGACATCGTTTTAATTTAGCTATCCTAGTGAGTGGTTTGCTATTTCAGGTAAGCAGTTTTCTCATTTACAAAGTCAGGAAAGGACATTGTGTGTCATTTGTGTAAGTAAGTGCAACTGTTGTGACATCAACCATGTTTTGTCTAAATATATTTCATTATTTGGGACTTCAGAATATCACATCCGTATAATAACTGGTAGAGCCACTGGCCTTTGCCCAAATGCATCTCTGTCGAAGGGAGGGTATGCTAATGTCCCGGATCAGTAGGGCGTTGTACTTGCCATTCTTGTTCTTCATACCGTTTCCATTGAGTCAGTTCAGGATATTGTACTGCTATAAGAAAACTTTGGGGTTTTCCTAAATGGTGCTGCATCCTGCCCCTCTCCCCCCAGGGAGGGGAAAAAAAAGTTGGTTTGGGGTGGGGTTTTTTTATGACTCCTTCCCTTTGAACTCTTTCAAAGTATGAGAAGATTTGTTAGTCTTTGTCTTGACACAAAAGAGTTATTTTAAACAAATTGAGCTGAGCCTACATACCTTCTCTTCAAGTCAAAATTAGGTAGGGAGTCATTCCTCAAGGCTCTCAATGTTTGTGCCTCTCAGTATTTAATGTTCAGGACTCTCCTAGAAAAACTGTGTTTCAGTGCTGAGTGTCATCAAAAGCAAAATTGCAAAAATGTAATTTGTGTTACGGTGGCTAGAGACTCTGGAAAAATCCTAAATCTTCTGTTCCAAAACTATGAACCTGTATTTATTAAGCCAGAAGAAATTAGCTCTCAGTAGGATATCTCTCTCCAACTGTTTGAAAAGTCCAGTTTCAGAAAGCCTCTTAGAAATGATCTATCCTGATCTAAAGTGTGAAGCTTTTAAGTAATTTTATAATAAATCTAAGGTATGGTGGAGGTTTGCTTTCCCTCTGCTTAGTGCAGGAAAATGAGGAGTGTAGTTCTCAGGTGTGGTCACAGCCCTGAAGTCATACAGGGGCTGTAACAGGGAAACGTGAGCCCCACACGAGGTTATCCTTTGTTACGGATCTTCCCTAACTTCCCTATGAGCTCACTCGTATTTCGCTTTCTTCTACTAGGAAGTGTCCACCAGGTGAAGCTCACCTTGAGTTACGTACTTGCTGCAGGATCTCTCTCCCTTCTTTTTGAAGGGAAATGAAGGCATCTTTCAAAGAAAGCTGTATCCACGCATTACTGCTCTAGCTGAAGGTACAATTTGTGCCATCCTATTTTAAATTAGGCTTCAGTTTAAAATGAAAGCATCTTGCTTGATCTCAAGTGCAGAATGTTTAGGTGAGCAAGATTCCTTTCAGCCTGCCTAGAGGGGTGAGCTGATGCAGGGCAGAGACCTTTTGTGTAGAGGTGTTACAGCACTGTCTCCCAGTGAAAGCATTATTTTAGGCAGTAGCTTTAAAATTTTAGCAGTGGGTGTTGACTGCATTTCTTGCATTTTTAAAAACAGACTGCCAGCCAGCAAACGACGTGACAAAGAAACGGCAGCTGCTCAAGGCCTCCTGCGGTTTCGGCAGTCCAGGCTGCTGGGGCTGATTTTCTAGGACGGTTTTCAGAGGGACACCCCAGGACATTGTGTTTGTAACAGCCTCTCTTCTTATTAATTTTCAGAAAGTGAGAAAATGATAGGGTTTCTTCCCCCACCCCAGAGTAAACCTTATATAAACAGGCTCACAGCGAGTTTACCTCGCTGAGGAATGTCTTTGGTACAGCACCGTTACTGGCGTTTGACAGTGACTCTTGCCTTCGTGCAGGCTGCTGGTAGAGCTGTGGCGTAGTGGGCAGTGAGGACCATCGGTACACAAATGTGAAACTGGAATGCCTTAAAACAAGAAAAAAATGGGTTCTGTTGAAGAAGGAAATGCTCTCCTGTTGCTGCTTGTAGATGTTTCAGTTCTCCCATCAGTTAAGACTGGAGTGGCAAAGGACAGAAAGCCGCACTGTATGGTAAAGACCCATCCTATGGAGAAAAGGGATGATGGGATGACCCATTCTTCCATTGATAATATCAGTTTTATCCAAGTGCAGTTCACTGTCTGTCTCTCTCACAGAGTAAACAGTTGGGTCTCAGTGGGGAAAATGATGCAGCTGGCCCCCGCCTGCATACTCAGAAAAGGGCCTGGCCCAAGGGGTGAGAGTATACCTACCAGCTGTAAACCACAGGAATTTTGTCTTTGTAAAACCCTTCGGGACTTCCATTGTCAGGTTTTTTTAAAATCTTGTATCTTTTTTCTTGCTAAACAGAGGTGGAATAAAAATGAAGAAAGATAGATTATTCTGGGAGTGTAATTAATTTACTTTTTTGTCTTTCCATCTTTCCATTCTTGTGACTGGAATATATTGGGCTCCAAAGGTGTGGGAAATGGTTCAGCCTGAGATATAATTGGAATGTAAGGCAGAATAAATACTTGAAGGTGAGTGCTTTTTATTTTATTTCTTTAGAGCAGGAGTATACAGAAAGAGACGGTGACTAGTCAAGTTCATGGAAGAAAAATCCACTGGGGGACACAAAGATACAGTTTGTGCCTCAAGAACTTTCTGAGAACTGTATTGCTAAAGGATAAGAGAATTTCAGTGAAATACCACTACACGCTTGCCTTTCTTGATAATCCACTTTTGGCCACTGTCAGAGGAAGGATGCAGACTATATGGAGCTTTGTTCTGACCCAGCACAGCTGGTCTTATGTTCTTATTTGATTTCATTTTATTTCATTTCATCCCATATGCTGTCAGTAAGATTGTGGACCTTTTCAGAACGTATCTCTGAAGAGCTCCTCACAGGAAGGTTTTCTTGTTTAAGAATTATTATCATATACAGATAGTCCTTTATTCATTTCCAGGTCTTCAAGAATGTTAGCAACTTATTAAGAATGTTGATCAGAGTAGCATATTGATGACTTTTTCAAAATCCTGAATAATTTTAATGTATCTTAATAATGGACGGTAGTAGTTAATTACATAGGAGTCAGATCATGCTATATAAAGGAGCTAGTCTTCTGGATAATTCCCTGATCTATGGTTACAGTTGGGATTTGGGATTAATCCTGTGTCTAAGGCAGTTTACATAATAAAATTTGAGGGAGCAGTGTGGTGCACGATAGAAGAGACTTATTCTGGGATGGATGAACAGCTATGTCTTACATAGCACACTGATGGTATTTGCAAACGCGGTGCTGTGTGATTCGCCATACCTTCAGGTTTCTTCTCACATAGTAATTGCACCAATAAGAAAACACTAAATTGCCATCATACAAATTTAGAGCTTAATATGAACTTGTCTCATCATTTTTATTACCCCCCTGACAGTAGGGTGTTCTTCCTGAAAAGGTACAGTATCATCTTCTTTAACCTGACTGAATTTGATCAGAACTTTTCCTTCCAAATATGGTCTGTCTTTGGGGAAATATATATATATATATATGTATATATAAAAAGAATTGGCATCACACAGATATTTTAAGTGCTCGATGTTTTTATTTATGGCTTTGAAGGCATAGAGAATTGCTTACTACATATCTAGACGGTACCAGGCTGGGAGGGGATCCAAGCACTTTATAGGGCAGAATTGCAATTCAGAGCATTCTTGACAAATTGAAAAAAAGGGTGTGATATGAAAAGCTATAGTTGATTAAGGAGAATTCAAAGTACTGCTCTTAGGGGAGAAAATTCACGTATAAAAGTTAGAGAATGACCCATTAGAAAGCAGTATTGCTATCGTAAACCTAGCGGTTTACAAGTCCCCCTTCGCGAATCATAAACTGAACATGAATCAGTAATGTTCTGCCATTGTGCAAACGGGCAGGCCTCATCCTGCGATGTGAAAGCGGGAGCGTATTCAGAAATAGGAAGTAATCCTTCTGCTCAGTGTTAATAAAGCCTCTGCTGGAGTCCTTTTGCCACTTTTTGACATAAACTTCAAGAAATGTAGGGACCAACTGGGGAGAATCGAGTGACGCACAGAAGGAAGGATGCAAAGTCTAGAAAATGTAACTTACGGAAAAGAAATGGAAGGTTATTGTGGGTCTTAAGAATAGAGAAGAGAGGTCTTGAGACATGGTAGGTCTTCAAATGCTGTAAAGAAAACTGAAGACAAAGGCAAGAAACTTCTCCTTCCCCCCCCCGCCCAAGGACAGATGAGTTTCTCTTGCAGAAAGTGAGATTTATAAAAAGCCTTAATAAAAACTTCCCAAAGTAAGGACAGTGGAAGATACTCTCCCATATAAGTTTCATAGAATTCAATGAAATCTTCATCAGTGAGGGCTTTTATGAACAAGACATACAATCACCTGCCAAAAATGGGTTAGGTATGTTTAATCCTTTGTTGTGGTAGGAGTATGAGAGTAGGCTTGAAGTCTTTTCCAACTATTTTTTTCTTTTCTTTTCAGCAAGTGTTACCCATACAATAACAAAATGCTTAGGACTAAGCATTTTTCTCTCTGAAAAGGTATAGATTTCTTTTTTATAAGCTTTTTGGCAATGGTAAAAAAAATAGGTTCCGCTATCAAAGTTGATGTACAGTTTACAAAAGTACATGCACCTTGCTGAAGGACAATGCAATTTAGGCTTCTGCCATAAACATGCTTTTGTGAATTTTCCCCTTAGTAATATATATATTACAAACTATGCAAAGTAAAAATGTTTAATCAGTATTCATAGAATCTTTCCCCAAGGGGAAGGGTACTATTAGGTGCTACAATGCTACACATGCTGCCCTTGAGTTGAGAAGAGGAGCAATAAACAGGTTGCAATGTTTTATAATGCAGAGTGGGAAAAATACCTTAGCATTTGAACTGATTTAAATACTCATGAAAGTAGCAATTTTGATGCTTAAAAAACCCGCTTCTGTAAATCCACAACTATTAAGACAGCAAATTCTTGAGCATCTGTGTGAGCAGCAGGATTTACATCTTCCCATATAAGGAGATTGGGGGCAAAAAACCAGTGCCCAGGGCCTGAAATTCAGTGCAAGTTTGGACCTAGACAGTACTGCAATGCATACTTTACAAGAGCTAGAGGCAGCATTAAAATGTCAATTAAAACTGTTAACATTCTTGTCATGGAATGAGTGTGTGGCAGGTCACTTTGTCTGACATTCTTGCAAATGATATGCACTGGGCATAAATACAAGATGTTACGGTCATGCTTTTCCACTGCAAACCATTTCGAAGTTTGATGAAAGGAGAGGAAAAGCCAAGTAGACAATATTACCAAATATTCTGTGCATCCCTTCCAGCTGTTTACTAGGGTCCAAAGGAAGCTATCCAGTTGGAAAATATGCCCTCCAAATTACTGAATATGAGATTTTCTGTCCAATCGTTGTTTTAACGTTTATCACAAAGACCGTGGAAAAACATGGTCTCTCTTTTTGATGTCCCAGTGTAATTTTTGTGGTTTTTCATTGGCATAAAGATTGGAATATATTTTCAGACTAGCCTCCATGTGCATCTAAATGCATATACAGAGGGATAAGAGCCTGTTGGGCACAATGCTTCCGACAGAGCATTTACCTGCATCTTCAATAGTTACAGCATTTTGTTCATTGAGCTGTTTCCAGTGTTGGCAGAAGTTATTCTTGAGGGAAAAATCTAAGCATCAACAAAACGTGTTTCTGGTTAGATAATAAAACCTTGGTGGAGCTGATCAGTTGGCAGGCTTCCAAATCAGAATCTGCCATGCACCTGCTTCATTTATTTGTTTTTTGCAGCTTCTCATTTAACATACTGTAATGTTCAGGGAAAGCAATCAGGTTCTACTAATCAAATTGCTAACGCTTTCTTTATTTAGTTCAAGAAACTGCAGACAGTAATGCCAGGCTGCAGTTACAATACAGGGATTCTCTCCAGAGGATTGGAATATAATTAGAAATATGCCAAATTTTTTCAATAGAAATTCTCTAAAACAGAAGCCTGTAGGCACTTATGCTTTTGGTGGCTAAAATTGCTCTGTGGGGATGGATGAATATTAAAATACAGCAGAGTTGAGATATTAAACGACAAACAGACCCACTACAACTTCAGTTTGATCTTTCATGTTATTCACATGGATAAATATTAAAAACCCAAACCCCAATATATACAGAAAACTCAGGCTTAAGAACTTTAGACCAGCCTAAAAGACATATCCTCTTCATCTGACATTTCTCCTGAAATCTTTTTTATCACATAATCGTGTTCTGCCTACAAACCTGTGTGTTTTTTGGAATCCAGAAGTCCTTCTAGTCCTTCTATTTGAACCCATCGTTGTATGTGTTGTTGGTTAGAGTGACTTGACTCAACAGAATGTTATTAAAGAAAAGCACATGATCTAAGAAATACTAAAACTCTGATTGTACTCGGTGAAACAATGTAAGATATACTATTAAGAAAATAATCAAGCAACAGAACTTCGTAGGATGGCTAATGAAGTTATACAGCATTTATGTCTACTTTTTTGACTCTTCCCAGACTTCTCAAATGAATCTGTCTAGTAATGGCAGCGGAAATCACAGCTGAATTCCAGTTCGTTTACTAACAGGGTTTTTGGGTAATAGCTTTTATGTACGTAGGCAGGTATATATAATATACACGGAAGTACTTTCTGTCCATCCTATTTCTAATTGTTGCGATAATCTGGGTATATTGCTGAAGATATCCTTTGCTTAAATTTGTGATTTTTACAAGTTTGATTTAATTATCTCTGAAGGTAGCTGAAAAAGTATTCTGTCCTGCTTCAAATTCCAGTTCATTTTCCTTTCCAATTAACCTTTGTTTCCTGCTTCATAGCCATACTTTTTAATCATTTAATTGCTTGTAAAGCAGTGACATTTTTGACTTCGCATTCAACCGTGTCCCAGAATATGCTGTTGAGTTTGGAGCTCAGGGTGGGAATTGGGAAGCGCTTTCCCGTGCGGCACTGTTTGAGCTGCACCTGCCTGCCCCTGACAGGTACAGAAGTCACTGTCAACAAGATTTAAAGTTGCTGTCATGTTTACACAGCCACATAGAAAGGTTGGAGAGGATTGTGATTCTGTTGAAATTAAGTACCAACAGTTACTGGACCATAGCAGTGTGTGTTGGTTATGATTAATGTTTGACATCTGCATCTTTTTGAGATATTTTAACCGCTTTTCTTGTCAGATGAAAAGTGCACTGCAATGTGTTTCTAGTCATACTGAGGTTTCTAGTGTTGAGACTGAGCTATGAAAGTCATGTGAGTACTTAGTTCTGAACCCTCGGGAGGATTTTCAAATACATCTGGGCAGCTGGGAACTACATATTTCAGTGTTAAAAATCCCACTAGACTAAACAAATTTTTAAACTATTAAATACTCCCCCTTGGCACTCTCTGCAGTTTCTGGTTTGATCCCCTGGTAACTGGTGATGAGTACTACCAATATGGATACGTTAGAGGAATTGTTTGCCTTTACATATGAAAATTGCTACCAAAATTGAGAAGTGTTTCAGAAACTCAAAGGTTTTGGCGTGGACGTTTTTACTTCTGACAGTTATTGAGATATTAGGAACAAAGTTTTGAAAATTTAAATACAATTCTTGATAAAGTTTACATAGATCTTATTAAAAGTTCAAGAATGAAAAGGACACCACCAGTCTGTTTCTGGAGGAACTTTATATCTTGACTTCTATCTTTAAAATATTTTGCTGTTTTCTGAAATTTTGTGAGATTTCTTTCCAAACCTAGTCCTACCTTTGCCATTAATTTTTTTTTACAATTAATTTTATCTTGGTGCACATGTCCAATATGGCCAACTCATACATGAAAAGTTTAACAAAGATATTTTTCAATGAAGTTTAATGACAAATATTAAAAATATTGGTCATGTCCCTTCAAAAAAACATTCCCAAGACACCTCAAAAAAAGCGCGGCAGGGCTGAAGAGCTCCAGTTCCAAGCTGTGGCCGTGTACCTGGACTCCTTCAGGGCTCAGGATGGCACACCTTCACAGCGTAACGCAAAGCGTGAGTCGGAGCAGCATGCCCCGAGGTAGCCAGCAGCACTCTTCTGTGCTCCGCTGCGCTGTGTAGACACAGCTATCACTAAAGAAACCAACTTACACAGTGCTTCTTTATTTCTCTTTTAAATGAACAACATTACAGTAATATATTTATGGGGCAGGTTTGATGGATGCTGTCCCCATGGTAATTAGTAGGTTGGCAAACAGATTAGGTGTGTGCATGTAACAGGATCAAAATGCTTAACTGCAAGTTCTGGCAGCCTTTACCCAAAAAAGAATTTGTAAGTTTCTCAAATCAAGATTTCTGGAATGTGGTATGCTGTATTGGTAAGGCACTGGTTTGTCAGGGAAGCAAAAAACTACCAACCCAGCCCTACCACAACTCTTAAGTGCATCTTTCTTATTGAAACTAGCCACGTCGATGTACACCAAGTAGACTAATTACATGAACGTCAGACTGGCAGCATTTCCTTTCTTGAAACCTTGACAGATACTAAGAGAAAGAAAGGAGCATGCAAAGATATCGAAAAGGTAAGCCATACAGAATACCGTTTTTAACATCCTGTAAACTGCTTCAGTTATAGAAACGGGCAATTTCTTATACAGCAATTGTCTTTACCTTATAAGAAATGCAATTACCACTGCCTAATGAAAGAAGTAATTGCTCTCTACTTTTGGTAAAACATCTTTTTAGGACTGCCTGAAGACTGTGAAAAGTTAAGATTCTATCATGTAGAACCACAGGTTCACAGTTCAAACAAGTGTATCTCAGGCTGATCTTAAACTACATGGAATGACTAATTTACCACTGCTAATTTAATCATCTTAATGCCTATTAGCAAGTAGCAGACGTTCCTTAAAGTAGTTGCCAAAAAGCTTCCTTTGATACTATTTAAATCTTCCTCCTTCAGCTAAGCTATTAATAACAACAGGAAATTGGGACCTCAACCCTTCATTTTATATTTGTGAGAAGCAGATAAATCTTACACTCTATTTTAGAGATTTCCTATGGAAACAAATAACACTGGACCTCCGTGAGGTGACGATCGTGTTCTTTTGCCCAGATTTTTCAAATATCTAAAAGTAGGACAGAATTTGGGTAGGAATCCAACCAAATATACTCTAGAAGGTTCACAGCACAATCTATCTATTCAGATGGTGTTTGTTATATTGTCTGGTTTGAAAGTATTAACAGAAGCAGTTGTTGGTTTTGGTTTTCTCAGATTCTTTAAGAAAAATACATGGGGGCCATCAGAAAGCACGCAGGGGCTTGACAGTCCCCACCATTCTGGGTTTTGTATTGAAAATGTGAGACTCAGATCCTCTGTTACATCCCCTTGCCTCAGGAAGAGTACATGTTGGGCTTTCTCCAGAGGAGTTTGCTAAGCTGCATGTGTATTGCATGGAATATTTTAAAATCTGTCCCTTTCAAACAGCAATGAAAGTCTTGGGTCAGAGAGGAGAAACTGTCCAGTGTGGCAGTTACCATCACTTGCAATATAGAAGTGCTGGTACCTTGCTTTCATGGTAAAAAAGGAATAGAAAGAAGAAAGCCTTCGACACGGTCCCCCACAACATCCTTCTCTCTAAATTGGAGAGATATGGATTTGATGGGTGGACTGTTCGGTGGATAAGGAACTGGTTGGATGGTCGCAACCAGAGGGTAGTGGTCAACGGCTCGATGTCCAAATGGAGACTGGTAACAAGTGGTGTCCCTCAGGGGTCCGTACTGGGACCAGTGCTGTTTAATATTTTCATCAATGACATAGACAGCGAGATCGAGTGCACCCTCAGCAAGTTTGCAGATGACACCAAGCCGAGTGGGGCAGTTGACATGCCTGAGGGACGGGATGTCATCCAAAGGGACCTGGACAGGCTGGAGAGGTGGGCCTGTGCAAACCTCATGAGGTTCAACAAGGCCAAGTGCAAGGTCCTGCACCTGGGTCGGGGCAACCCCNGTTGGAGCGGGTCCAGAGGAAGCCACGAAAATGCTCCGAGGGCTGGAGCCCCTCTGCTACGAGGACAGGCTGAGAGAGTTGGGGCTGTTCAGCCTGGAGAAGAGAAGGCTGCGGGGAGACCTTAGTGCGGCCTTGCAGTGCTTCAAGGGGGCCTAGAGGAAAGATGGGGACAGGCTTTTTAGCAAGGCCTGTGGTGACAGGACAAGGGGTGGTGGTTTTGAACTAAAGGAGGGGAGATTTAGACTGGATATAAGGAAGAAATGTTTTACAGTGAGGGTGGTGAAGCACTGGCACAGGTTGCCCAGAGAGGCAGTGGAGGCCCCATCCCTGGAAACATTCCAGGTCAGGTTGGACGGGGCTGTGAGCAACCTGATCTGGTTAAAGATGTCCCTGCTCACTGCAGGGGGGTTGGACTAGATGACCTCTAAAGGTCCCTTCCCACCCAAAGCATTCTATGATTCTGTGATTTTTCATGTAATTTAGTGACTTTCCCATTTTGTGGTGAACTTGTATTTCTTTCAGTCATTGAGAAAAATATGCCTAGAAACCTGTGCATCAGTCCTGTGGAGGTAGTTGGGTGTAGCAGAGCCTCAGCCCGATGTGCTTAGTTGGCTCTGTGACCCCTTCTGCTTTTGTTCTTGTGTTTTAAATGGTGCTGGCATTGCCACAGCTTTTTGTTGTTGTTTCCTGCTTCTAAGAAGTTTATTTGCTGTGTACATACTTACGTAAAGCTAATTGTGTGTGATGATTGCTGCCACGTTCACTAAAGGGGGATTGAACGTACCTTGCTACAGTAGCAAGAATCCGGATGCATTTTGCTGTGCTCTGACTTTGCCAGAGATGTGTAAATGTCTTATGCCTCTTTTGAAATAAGATATAGCTGTTCGTATTACCAGGATTGCTTTTTTTTTACTTTGATGCCCAATCCTGCCTTGAGTTACGATCCTGCGTAGGTGGATGTTGCCCCTGCTGGCTGCCATTTCAAAATATTGCCGGACGTCGTAAGCTGTGTCGTGCAAGTCACGACCCCTCGCAGCTCTGTACGTGCCAGGCCGCACACTTTAAACACCTTGCTTTGTTTCCCCATGTTTCCAGCATGCGTTGAGATGACTCTGAAGCAAAATGCGTGTATCTAAATCCCTCTGATATTTGGACTAGTTTGAAATCCAGGTCCAAATTTTGGAATTACTGATTGAAACTGAGATTTTGATCTTGAATATATATTGATCCAAAATACACATTTTGATATATATTTGATATATGCAAACATACCAAATTTGGATATAATATGAACTTGCCTCTCTGCCAGGACTGTTCTGTAATTTTCTTGTGGGTTTTCTCCTGTGGTAAAAACTTAGGACAAAATTAATAGTAAGCCAGAAAGCGCTCTCTGTATATATTCCATTGTTCTCATTTTAATGAAGCATCTTGATGCGTGCAGTTTTCTGCTGGATTTTTGACAAGCTCCTATAAATATTCTATTTTAGTCACCTAGTAAATTTGAAATTTACCTCTGTGCCTTACTAGGTGTCATAATCAGTTACCAGGTTAATCATCTGTAGTGACATCACTGCCAATGAGTAATATTTTAAGGTTATATGTCTGGAGTTGATGACCTTGCAGTCAAGGCATACTTGGGAGATGCATTCTGGCAGGGAGAAAATTTGTCTCCATTACTGTTTTTGTGATTTCGCTGCTGCTTTGTCTACTTCGCATTAATACTGATTTATATTTCACTCCCCTGTATGTGATATGATACTGATGCTGGAAGACCAAACATGGCTTTTACTCTAGGTCATAAAGGATTCTCTTTTAAATGATTAGAAAAATAGAAATTATTTACAATAATTATTTTTGCAGTGAAGTAGTTATAACCCATCCTTCATTTACCTGTCAATGAAAAGTTAGTTACAATAGTATTAACACTGCTTTGCTTACAGGTTTGGGGCTTTTTTTCTGCAATATAAGTTGTGTATGTGTGATATGTCGAGGGAGATGTAATCTGAAGGTATATTGTTTGCATATTAATGCTATGCAAAGCACTAAAAAATAAATAATAATCTGTTTCAGCATTATTGTTCATAACCTTATGAGAAAGACTTTATGAAAAAGCCTTAGCATGCAAAGGAGTTAGAAGGGCTAGCGGTTGCACAAACAGGTAAAAATGTGAAAACTGAGAAAATAGTTGTGAACCAGCCATGTGTCTTGGGATACAGACATCAGGGAGCGATGTTAAGCACTTCATCATTCCTGCCCTCCAGTGTCTGATGCTTCTGATTCTTCTTTATTGATTTCAACTAAAGAAAATATAGAAGAGTACAGAGGTGACCCATTCTGTTGACAGATACACGTGTTACTCTTGTACTCCCAGCAAATAGTTTAGACGTCAGGGATAATGGCTCGTAGGTAAGAGATAAACACAATTTCCTGCGATTTCTGAACCTAGTGAATCAGCAGGCAGAAGTTAAAGACACAGTCTGCTTTCATAGTTCCCGTTGATTATCTTTTCTTCAGCAGGCTCAGAATTTAACAGGACATTGGGAATTGTAAAAAAAAAAAAAAAAAAACCCAACCAACCAGACAAAAAAAACCAAACCACAAAACTCCCAACCAACTAACCAACCAACCAACCAAAAAAGCCCCCCAAAACCCCTAAATTACTAAAATTATTGAACTGTCATTGCTTTGGGAACATATTCTGCACTGTTAACAAAACCAGTGACAAAGTAGCCCTCCTCAACCTTGTGTGATTTTATAAGCCTGATCATTTCATAAGTTTGATGTAACTGATGTCCTGCACAATATGTGATTATTTTCTAAAAATGAAAATTGGGCATAAAATGTTACTCTTTGGATATGCTGGTACATTACATCTACTTCTCCTTGGGCTGGATGCTTCCAGTGCTGTTGTGAATTTCAGCCAAGGGCACTAGTAAAAGATTTTGGGTCGCATTCCGTATACAGTCAACATCACGTCTTTCCACACTGCGGTTATAAAGTCAGTGGCAGTTATTTAGAGTCTATGTGTAATATTGTCCGTCAGGGAAATAATTCTTGATTTGTCTCACCTGGTGAAAAAGAATGCCAAAATAGTGAAGTAAAAATATAGCATCTGAAACAGTGAAGAACTGTTGCAGGGTGATATTAGTATCATTCAGTTCGATGCGTAAAAGAGCCATGCCCTACTTTCACACGGCTTCCATTGTTTACTTAGAAAAATGCTCTTTTCAGGTTAAGTTATAGCTTTGGAAACGCATGAAATCCCCTTTCCTTTATGCTCAGCTAGTCGGTTTTCCAAGCTATTTACTAAAGAGGTGTGAATTGTGGAAGAAAAAGGAATTCCTAGCTTTTTAAGGAAAAAAATCCTGTGCTTTTTTTTCCCCAGAGAGAGTGTGTCCTAGATGTTCAGTGTATTTTCAGTGTGACATAGTTTCAGGGCACAAAAAATGTCTTGTTATATTTTATTCCATATTAGAAGTGATTGTGAATGAGAGATCCAAATGATTTACAGCTGGGATTTAGATTTATGCAACGGTGTTGAGATTATAATGTCTTTGAGATGGGAGATCGTACCTGGTACTTAGTGAACTGTACTGAACCCTTTCTGCACACCGTTCCACAGCCTGACAGTTGCCATTCCCATCCTTGAAGATCAGATGCTGTTGGATACAGGAGCATACGCGTGAGTTGTGGACAGTGTAGCTGTTGGGATTTTAAAAAAAGCTGTACATACAGTGCAGTTCCTAACTGATGTGAATGAACTGGATTTTCGTACATCTGCTTACCTTTCAGCGCATGTTCATTTTGTACGCTTCAGACGGTTAACTGGCCTGTGTGTGTGCATCTACCACAGGTTATTTTGTGCAGGTTTATGGCTCGGTTTCTCCTGTAATCCAAGTGGAAGCATTTGCTATTCCTGAGAGGAAATGCTTTTCCCTGTGGAAGACAAGCAAACTGTTGGCAAGTCTAGCAGTTTCTAGCCTGCCAACAGAGTTGTGATGGGATGCCAGTTGCCCCAGGAAAGTTTTCTGTGCCTTTTATTTGTCGTAGAACTGGAAACAGAATGTAAGTGCAAGATAAAGTTAAGGCCAAAACCTTTATCAGCTCACCAGCATCTCTTCAGCTAAGGACCTGATAAGCAAACAGCTATGAAACTTAGTCTTCTGCTTTCCACTAACTTTTTTTTTTCATTCCTTTAGCAGAATACTTACCAAAACATTTGGTGTAATTTTTCCCTGATATAAATTGTTTATAACACAGAAAATAGCTTTTCTATTGATGTACCATGGTTTAATTGTTTTCATTTAAGTGTCTGTTGCCCTTTGATTTGCCTATGTCAAACTAAACCATAATCTGGAAATTGATTCGTGATCTATTAAGACCCTGTATAGTCCAGTCTTTACAAACTTCTCTTGCTCATTTCTATTAAGACTGGAATGAAAAATTACTACATGCAGAGATCTAAATCTAGAATTATAATTATCTATCTGGTAGTTAAAGGGAAAAAGACCATTAGGAAATATTGTCATTTCTTCTGTGATTACAAGCACAATGTTAGCCTGGACGTTCTAAGTCAAAGTTACAAAATTACCAAAAAAAAAAGTAAAATTAAAAAGTGAAAAAGATTGGAAATGCAAAATTATCCAAATAAGCTTAATGGGAACCCTGTTCCCTTGTGATTCTTTGACTGAGATAGTTGTGACATTTTCCTTGTGAGTTAAAGCTTTTTAGAAACAGGGATTTGTGGATTTTTTTTATTTTTTTATTTTTTTACGTAAAGACTAAGACTAAAAATCTTTCATGTTATAGTTCTCAAACTAAAAACAAGTAAAGCTTAGATTTGTTATATATAAATAAATCCTGTAATAATCTTTATTTAACGTGGATAAGTTATTTAATTACCGGTACATTCTAAAAAAAAGTCTGGAAGCCCACATTAAAATAGTGAATAAAGATGAAGGTTAAATTATGTCTATTTCTATAAGTCTTTAAATGACAATGCAAGAAGTCAAACGCCTTCTGCTACTATTGAGCTGCAGTATGTGGGTGCAGGGTAATGACAGAATATTTTTAAATAAGACATTAATCTTTAGTTAACCTTAGTGAACTGGTTAATGAGTGAACCATAGTGGCGTGTACAATATGAAAACTATGGAAACTAGACAATTAAAACCCCAGGGAACACTACATGGAGCTAAAGGAAAAATCTTATAGGACCTGAAAAAAATGTTTCTTTAAGCTTTCAAAGCAGGAGTAAAAGGTCATTTATACTGCTCAGTCCCACATATGCTTAGCAAAAGATTACTTTTTGTCCTTAGCTTCTCAATTTCTGGTGGCAAATTCTTGTTTATAAACCTAACTACGGTATAGTTCATAAGGTCATAACCCCAGAAATGAACAAATGTTAGTTATTTGTGGACTGTGGATAATTGTCCTGGTTTTGGCTGGGATAGTGAACTTTCTTCCTAGTAGCTGGCACAGTGCTGTGTTTTGGATTTAGGATGAGAAGAATGCTGATAACACACCCATGGTTTAGTTGTTGCTGAGCAGTGCTTACACCAGTCAAGGACTTTCCAGCTTCCCGTGCTCTGCCAGGGGCAGAAGGAGCTGGGAGGGGGCACAGCCAGGAGAGCTGACCCAGCCTGGCCAGAGGGACATTCCATACCATAGGACATCATGCTCAGGATAGGAACTGGGGGGAGTCGGCTGGGGGCAGCGATCGCTGCTTGGGGACCGGCT
Source organism: Balaeniceps rex (assembly GCA_013401315.1). Classification (NCBI taxonomy): domain Eukaryota; kingdom Metazoa; phylum Chordata; class Aves; order Pelecaniformes; family Balaenicipitidae; genus Balaeniceps; species Balaeniceps rex. The sequence continues at coordinate 58,274 of VYZW01008156.1, forward strand.
GGGCATCGGTCAGCAGGTGGTGAGGGGTTGCATCACTTGTTTGTCCTGGGTTTTGTTCCTCTCTCTCTCTTGTTGTTTTCCTTTTCATTACAATTTTTTTTATTATTATTTCAGTTATTAAACTGTTCTTATCTGAACCCACGAGTTTTATTACTTTTGCTCTTCTGATTCTCTCCCCCATCCCACCGGGGGGGAGGGTGAGTGAGCGGCTGGCTGGGGCTTGGCTGCCAACTGGGGCTAAACCACAACAATAATCTAAAAGCCCTGACGATTAAGAACGGGAATGGTGTTTCAGAACCTTCATATTACACTCTTACCATCAAACCCTAGTGGTTTTTTTTTCCCCGTGTGGGGTTGTTTCTCTTGAGCCAGAACACCTTTCATTATGGATTTCAGTTGCTGCTAGGTTTCTGTCTTTACAAAGAAAGCAGAGATGCGTTAGTTTAGACACCTGCACTCAATCTGGTCTTGAGACTGTGCACAGCAAAGTTGGATTAAATGATTAACAATTAGAGCAGCCTTAAAACCATATAATGTCATTTGAATAATTATTAGTAGTAGTATTGTAGCTCAATTAGATCTGAGAGCACAAACATAAATACGTGACCCATTTTGACTCATTAAAGTGTGATAGATTATTCATAGTAGGGAGTAATACTTGCAATGAGAACAATATTAAGAAGTGACTGGCAGTTAAATGTCCGTGTGAGAACGCGTTTAGGGACCAGGTCTTTCTTAAAAACCATTAGCTCCCCAGAAAAGGGATTTAAATTGAGAGAGGAGCGAAAGTTAGCTTGTGTGGGCTTTCAAATAATACATCTTCACCTTAGAAACTTTGTGGTATATGACAAAACTCTAAATTACTTCAGTGAAGCTGAGAAATTAGCTCTTTGTTCTTAATATCTTGTGTGTCCCTTGCCTGACTTATTTTCCATTTTTCTGGGTTCTGTTTGCTAGTTTTTCACATGCAGTAATTGATTATTTTTATTCTCTTTTCTCACAGGTGCCTTTTCACCCTCATCTTTTTTCCTCATATATGGCATAGCTGCTCTGAATATATATCTTTAGCCTTCCAATATATGCATATAAGGTCCATTTGTAGGGAATGACACCTAGTTCAATTATAAGAGAATTGTAGGAATGTAATGTATGAATGAACGTGTATCTCTTCATATTTCATGGAGTATTCACCAGTTTCTCATAATGAGTGAACTCTATTAGGTTTTGAAGAGTTAAGGACAGAACTGTACTGAAAACTTTTGCTTCTCCTGTTGGCTGCAGATCAGTTGTTATGCCCCAAATCAGGTGAATGACGTTAAATATTTTACAACTTCAATAACATGAAGAACTAGTAGATAACTTTTTTTCCCAACACATATTTTTCTGTAGCTGCTTTTCTTATTGAAACTGTACTTTTTATGCAAGATCCAAATCACCTTGACAAAATCATGGTGCAGCTCAAAACTTTCCATAAGAAATAGTTGCTTGGTCAAGATATTTGTTGTTTGTTTGTTTTCCGGAGTTAAATATTTGAAGACGTTTCAAGTACCTTTTAGAGAACCAGATGAAAAACACAGACCTGACAGTAAGTGAATTGTTGAAAGTCTTGCCATTTATTGGATAATGCTAGCATTTTTTTCCTGGTGTGGTCTGTAGCAATGGAACTCCAAAAATTTCTTTAAATTCAGCTTTTGTATGGATGACAGTAAAGACCTAAAATTATTAGTGAATTTTGTGGAATTTGCTATCCGAGACTGTATGACTATGTCTGCATTAGTGAGTAACGTGACTTCAACAAAGGAGATCTGTGTGAACTCCTCTGTTGGTCCGTAGAGCTGATCAGATGGGGCAGAGAACCTGACATCCACACTCTGTCCTTTTGGAGAGTTTTGCTTTGGCCTTGCGTAGTCTGTTATCGTAGGCTGAATGCCCGTTAGCAGTTGGAGCCCTTTTATCACTTTAGCTTGACCTAAAGGCCCTCTTCACAATGCAAACCAAGTAGGATCGCAAGTAGGGGCAATTGAGAGATGCACTTCAGAAATGCACTCCTGACCCCAGTGAAATTCCCAATGTAGGTGCACCCTTGAAGTCTAGTAGCTAAAGAAAAAGAATCAGGAAAACAACCTCTCTGGATCTCAGGGAATGCTCAGAAATACCTAGAATCCTGTGGTCTTTGAAGACATAGTTGAGAAACTTGATCTGTTGAGAGGGGGACAAGAGAGTCACTATATGTTAGTCTTTACAGTAGAAAATATTTACAATTTCCAAACCCTTCTAGTAAAAGGAAATGGAACTTAGTGTCAGGGGCTGGTTTGGATGTGGAGAGTGGGCATAGTTTTGCCAAGTAAAAGAATCTCAATTGCAGTTGCTTGTGGTAGCCTTATTCATGGGACTGAGCACTTACCCTGCTAAGTAGTGGTCAAGAATAAAAATCCACTAACTGAAAACTTGGATGGAAAGGAGCTCACGTGATGGTGGAAGGGAGGTCCTGTGCTGCTGCAGGTTTACTCTTCTATTTGTATACTGGAGAAAATATGTTGACAATGTTGGCATGAACAGAATGCCATGGCTCCAAATTTCAGCCCCTTCTAGTCCTGGAGTTAAATTTGGTTGGAGACTGTGTTGTATCTAATGATAAATTGATGGGAGTTGCAAAAATAAGTACTGTGGACTATAGGAGCATCTAAGTCGTAGCACTTTCAGGAACTCACCGTGGGCCAGTCCAATTACATGCTGTACTTTCAGCAGCTCTGCAAATAAGCTAAAAATTAAAGACCTTAGAGAATAAAGTTGATTACTTTCTTGTGATCATTTGCATTAGAGTTAGTTTCTAAATATCTCTGATCAAGCTGTTTCTCATAATCGGCGCATACAAAGCGTTACATGCCACTTACCCTGCAGGGTCGTAGTGGTAATATCCTTGCCGTGGCTGGTGAAAATTCTACCCAGTGAATACAATATTCCGACTCTTTTCATGCCATTTTTGCTCTTTTTTCTTCAGTGGTTATTTCTGGAATGAAAGCGATTGCTGGTTTTGAGTGCTTGTCAGCATTCTGCAGGAAAATATACATGTGTTCCCTCAATAAGTGATAGTTAGTAATGCATCTCTGTGTTCAGATAGTTTTTCCTGTATTTTACATACATTTGTAATTTTAACTTTGAAGTCTGAGGAATGTTGCTCATTATATTTTGGGTGCCACTGTAGATCAAAGTAATTTCTATATGAACAAGCTTTTAATTTGGCAGTGACTGACTGACTGACAATGAACAGAAGAATGTCTTTTTATGAAAGAGTTGTGAATAATTTATTCCAGAAGCTATCAAATTATCGCTTATGAAAGTATTAAAGGGCTTTTTCCTCTCTTTTTTTCTTTCCATGCACTACTCCATACCCATCTACCAGATTTTAGCATATGCTTAGCTATTACGGCTTGAAAGCATGAACAAGAATTTCAGAAGTGAGTGCTCACCATTGCTGTCATTGTTTCCCTTTGCAAACGCTTTAAGAACTCCTATGCAGTGATTTATTTGTGCAGCTGATGTTCCTCCTCATGTATCATATTTTACACTTATCCTATTTTTTACCCCAATTTATGCAAACCTTCAGTTTGCAAAGATAATTTGGAATTCTACCATATGTTTGCAGTCCTTCCCAACCTCATGCCATCCTCAGCTCTGGCAAGTACACACTGAGCTAAGTCATTAGTAGCATTAATGAAAATGCTGAACAAATCCAAACCCGAGGGGTTTCTGCCAGGTAAGTCTCCTTTGCTTTTGGTAACAAACTATGGAAAACTAGTTTTGGGCAATGGTTATTCAGCCAGGTTTTGCACCTGTTTGTTTTCTGTTTTACCTGGACAGCGTGCTTGTCAAGTGCTGATGAGAATGTCGGGTGAGATGCTGTCAAAACCTTCCTAAAATCAGGATGGTTTATTTCCTGTCTCTGAAACGCAGAGGATCCACTAGCCTGTTGGACAGGGAAATGAAATTGGTTTGACTTCTTTGGTGTTGACAAATCTATGCTGTCCGCAATTTTTCTGTACTACCTTCTAGATGGTAGGTGGATAATTTATTGCAGAAATTTTGGGGGAAACTGAAGTTAACTGTCTGGCCTATAGTTTTTCCTTTACTTTCTCTAGTTCTTGCTTTCTCTTGTTTTTTTAACACAGGCACTCTTTTCTCCCATTTTCCATCTTCTGGCAACGTTGCAAGTTCTCAGAGATAACTAGAAAGAACTCAGAAATCGCTTTGGCCANACAAGCTGCTTTTCAGACAGCTTCCTACACTGTTTACTTTCAAGGATGCACTCCATACTTCAAATTTTATTTCAGCTAACTTTTTACTCAAGTACTTAACGTTCAAAAAGCCCCNTATGAACATTAAAAGGACCCATAAGAAGGAAGCGGTAAGAAGACTTAAACAAGTTTTGACTCAAGAACTTAGGAGAAAATGAGACTAAAGTCAGCATTGCATTTTATATGGCTGCAGGAAATTATTTAAAATAGGCANTTTAGTATTTAAACAGCATCTTGCTATTTATAAGGTTTATCTGGCCATTAATGCATACCTCTTGACATCTGCAGGACACTTTAATGGAAAGCATCATTGATGCAACTGTTTCCTCAAGGTGTAAATCTAGAGAAGGGAGAAAATGATTAGTCACAGTGACAGGGTGAACATTTGGGAATTACTTTTCTGTGCATATCATTAAAAAAATCAATCAGATGAATATATAGAGGCCAATACTAGTTACTGTAGAAGACTGAGGGAAAATAGAACAGCCATACTTTGCACTACTTAAATTTTGCTCTGTGATCTGGTCGTCTTGTGTGATGAAACTTTGAAAGGCTGTAATAAAGGTCACCTTTGCTGTTCGGTGTTTGTTCTCTTCGTAGTCCTAGTGCACATGCACACCTTGTGCAAATGACAGTCAGATGGCTTAGTTTTAAAATCACACATTTACCTTTATAAATTGTATTCAGAAAATGAAATTATTCTGTGCATTCTTTACCAGCCTGACTTTTCCATCTCAAAACTGTGTTTATTGCACTTGACTTTGGATGACTCTAAGAATATAATTTTCCTGTTTGGCGTTGATGTATGACTTAACACATAGATAAATCTGAAAAAAATATAACTCCAAATCTATTAACTTTATCCTGCATTGTATATAGGAGATTATGATTCGGTAGCTCTTTCCTAAAGCAGAGGCTGTCACATAATGTGATACATCTGTGGCTAGTGTTACGCTTCAGTAAAACAGGCATGTTACAAAGATGGGGAGATCACAGAGCAAAATTTAA
>VYZW01008156.1:67187-83559 GCA_013401315.1 Balaeniceps rex
CACAAGAGTTTAAATACAAATAATGGGAGCTGCATTTTACATCTCGTTTCCATGTTTTTGGTAAGCGAAGGGGGCCGTAATTGTGACTGAGTAACCACTGAACGTCAGCCCCATCATGTGACAGGGTGTTAAACTTTATAATCTCGGCCAGGTGAAATGACCCGAGGCAAGCAAAAGAGTCCATCTGTTCCCTAGTGTTCTGGTGTGCCAGAAAATTATAAGTGTGTGCTAGAAGGTCTCCTATAGAATCTGAAAATGAAGTAATTATTTTACCTGATTATCTCCTGCTCTCTGACACATCATGTGCACTAAGAACTAATAANGGCAAGACAAAATCTCAGTAAGGGCAAACGTCTCAGGTGTTTCATAGAGGCATGGTCTCAGAAACGAACGTCAGTTGTTCCCCTAAGAGCTACAACAAATATAAAGCATAATGAGGACAGTGTTTTTGAAGGGGTTAAGGAAACAATAGCAAAATGTGTTGCTCTTCTTAATTTATTTCAACAAATACATACTTAACGGTATTTTTGTCTTAACTTGCCATAGGTTGGTTTAGTCTTAGGAGCCCTTTAGGTAAGTATTTTTTAAGAATAGGTAGGCATTTAGCATATACATTTGTTTAAGCATTCTCCACAACACCTGAACTTTGAAATATAGCCTTTTTTTTATCCAGTAATTGCTTGTTTTAGCATCTGTATCTTCCAAACTCCTGTCAGTCATGACAAACGGTACAGTTACTTGTTTGTTTAATTTTGTACTGGTTTTGCCTGTACAGTACAGGACTAGCTATAGAGAACTGTTTTAAGGGGAAATGCTGTATTATGCCGTCATTCATTCACGCTGCTCCCATGGCATGGTATTTTTTCCTTTATGTTCTGTTGTTGTTAGTCTGCCAACTTGGATGAGATAATAATCAGATAATAATCATAACACAAGTTTTCTGTAAAAAGCCTACAAACCTTGAAGTCCCCATTGTATGTTACTTGGAGAAATAGTTTTAATATTTGTGTGTCAGCTTGCATGAGCAATATCGCATTACTTGAAGTTGTGTTTTCCTACAATGATTGCCACAGGTAGGACTCTCCACAGCTTCAAAATTATTTTGTCCCATTTGGCACAGGTAGATTTTGCTGCAGGAGGTTGTCAAACACGTGAAATAATGGGAATTGTTGTTGGGTCATGTATCCAAAATTTTCCTCAATTCTGTCTCTCTGCTTCTGACCTTTTCCTACAGAGGGTGGCTGAGCCCCGAGCCTACGGATTCCCCTGTTTGAATAAAAGTGAGATGACGAGATGTCTTTGCTATCTATGCGACATGAAAGGATATGTTTCTATTACTGTTTTCACTTGGAAGTGAAGTAAAATTCAAATGCTTTGAATTTAACAAACATCCCTGCTTAAATACTTCTCATTTGCTGACCTGTGGGTCATTGCTGTCTAGACTGCTTCAGGCTGCTGCTGCCATTTAATCTATAGACCTTTGTGAGAGTTGCCTCTGTCTTNAACTGAAATTGTTAGTTTTATCCCCTCTGCTGTTAGATAAATGGTTTCTAGTTAATCATTCCCTTTCTTTCTGGATGAGTCTTTCATTCAAAAGAGGCTTTAGAAAATTTCCTGATAGCTTTCTTGAGCAGTATTTTTAAGCAGTGTGAATAAACCAAAATGAAGTAGAACTCCCACCATTTTGTTTTCTAGGGGAGTAACTCTTTTGTAGTACATTTGGAGGGTTACGCAAGAGAAAACCTGAGCAGGACAACTGCAAAACACTGCGTATTCAGGAGCATTACGGACTTACAGCTGTGATAGCTCCTGGTAGGGAAACGCACTGGAATATCAGTGGTCTACACTGGAGAGCCCTGGTTGCCAACCAAACGAGAAACTGTTAGGGCGCTGCGGTGGGATACATTGATTGACAGGATGCAGCGCCACTGGTTTGCCTTCAAATGCTACGCGAGCTCAGTAATAACAAACTGAAGCATTTTAGAAATGGTTTCTAATCTTATAACAAAACATGTATTGCAAGATTTGCAAATCATATTCCACTGAGATGGCACATTAAAAAATGTTTAAAATACCGTTCAAATATATAGAGATTTTTGAAGTAAAATGAGATGTCATAATTTAAGCATCTTATCCTGAGGCAGTTATGTGATTCTTAATTTGATAGTGGCACACTGTATATAGAGTGTGTCTAGCAGTTACATAAAAAAAAAGAAAACTTAGTTGTATTCGTAATAAAGCGGTGACATTGACATTAAATAAGTAAGTTCACCGTGATGTTCTAATCATGTAATTGGCATTTATTCAGAAACATAATTCTCTGAGATGGCTTGATTGTATTCATTATCACCAGTTAGAGACTTCTTAATGTTTTTATCAGCCTGATTCAAAATGCTAAATTGGAGTACAGATGTTAGAATTTGCTCCTAAATCAGCCTGCAGTGTAATATTTTTTTGTATTTTAAATATTTCTGAACTTAATTCCTGTCTTGAACCCTGTTTTGAAAGCCTGTTGCCCTCTGAAGTTATCTGTGTGTCAGCAAAACTAGACGAACTTATTCATACAATTTAACTACTCTGAAACTAGTTTGTTTAAAGTACTATCATTCTCAAATCATTTCAGGTGAGTTTGACTATGAATTGCTTTACTGCCACGCATACTCACCCTGAGACAGCACCTATCTCTTGATTTACCACTTCAGGAATCGGTTAATGACTTCTCAGGCCCTTAAAAAAACTCCCTGGCAGAATTTTAAATTAAATGTTAGTAGGTAACAGAAAATTAGCAGTAAATGCCTCCCGATAGCCATACAAAAACAATGAAAACTAAAACCTTACTGTGGACTGAGAAAAGCTGGCTGATAGGTTTGCTGTGAGTTCTTCCAGTCAGACCGTCTCTGTACTGCTAGCTAAATATCCATTTACCCTTTGAACTTGGAAGTAAATTATCATTCACCCATTGAGACATCCCTGACAAACACCAACCACTTTATAACACTGCAGAAGGACATTTATCAAGCAGTTATAGATGATTAGTTCTGCTGCTTATCGTTGGAAAAGGAAAGGCAACGGTGTAGTTTCTCTCTGGTGGTGGTAAGGTTTTGAAAGCAACAATACACTCGTAAAAAACCTACTGAGTGACTTCAGATAAACCATGAGTTGATCTTAGTGAACCCAGTGTTAATCCTATCAGCATTAGCAGAAAGTTAAAGGAATCCTTTATTCGTTAGTGGTGTGTTGCCAGTATTGAAGTCAGTAGAGGGAGGTGAAAGGGAGGACAACCCAGATGTACACAAACCTGGAAGAGTGTCAGCCCGGGCCACGCTGGGGTACTGCGGTTACCAGAAGTCTGAGGCAGGGGACTTCTGTTGCTCCAGTTTTGCCCTGTTTAGATCCAGCCTGCATTTTACATATAGGAGGCATGGGGAGAAAGCCACGCATCCCCTGGTCATTGCAACTAGTGGTGAGGAACGCTGCAAAAGCAGCAAACCATGGGATGACTGCACTAGGGGAGAGAGAAAATACACCCAAGGCAAAGCTACCTACTCCTTAGGATCAATTCTCTTTAGATAACATGCGTGTTACACTCTCCCACATTATTTGAGACAAAGGCTATCTGCTTTTACTGGGTTTGTGCAATGCTTGTCGTAACACGTCCACATTCTGGGCTAGTCCTTGGGCAAGACCGTAAAAAATTATATTATCAAAGAATAGCTGTGGAAGTGCATGCCAGTAGTGTTTATTTTCCTGTGTGAAGTACACAAATTTCTATACCTTAGAAAAGAAAGAAATTTCTTTTGTGAATATAAGATACTAGTATTGCTAAATAATAACAAAAAAGCAAAATACTTAAAAGGTACCTTTAAGGTTCAGTGCTTGAGCAGAAGATATGCCCAGCATTATTGATCTCATTCCTCTGCTGACTTTTTTCTTCCCTGCTTATAAAAGAAAAATCTAGGAGTGAAATTCCCATGGTGGCAACTTCATTTAGTTTGTTCCGATGCATTTATTCATCCCCAATTGAACTCAAGTAGAATTAAGCAGAAAAGGTGGCTAATTTGCCTGTGCTCGTTTTGAAGAGGGTGCTTTTGCTGCATCCTTCTACGTGTTTGCATGAGTCTCTCTCTGGCAGGTATTAGTCGTTCTGTTACTAAACTGGCCTGTGTTCAGTCTGTTGGTAATAAACCATGTTGCAACCCACTGAGGTTCAGTGGAAACGTAGAAAAGAGATTGCAAATCACGTCATTTAAGAAAGCTTTCCCTAAGCGTACTGCAGGTAGGGTGGCAGATCTGTGTCGTCTTACAATGTCAGAACTGGAGCCGTTTTCTGAGGCAGTTCAGTATCCCAAACTATTGCTGTTTGTGGTGACATCTGTTAGTGAGACGGCGATATTTTTTCTGAGGAAGCTGGTGAGGTAAATCTATCACATTAAGCATATTAAAGTATTCTGACAATGTATTCCTTGAGGAGTCCTAGACTCCCCGGGTATGGAGACTTAAAATTCATCCTGTGTGCCAGCGATATGTGCCTTTCACCATTTCTGTAAAGAGCATCTGATCTTGACCGAGTTTTGAATGTTTAGAAGTATTTGGGTACTCACAAGACTAGGAAAAATATCAGATTTAAAAGTTGAGTACTACGAATATTGTTTGCATTGGGCGTGTTCCAACGCGGAGCAGGAGTTCCCTTGCCATTAGACCTCATACTTGTTGTGGGGTCTGAGCTCCCGATCTGTGAACACAGGGGGTTATTTTCCTCAGCATCATATGGTGATGATGCCAGCTTCCAGATACCAGAGGAAGAAATTGTATTGATGCACTTGCTGAGGAGATGAGGCATGATGTCTTGGGAGAGTGAGAGCTCTGGGAGAGACTGGGATTACATTTGCCCGGAGGGCTGATTGCATTATCGTGGTGGAGAGACAGAGCAGGGCTGGGAGTGGGGAGCCGAGGGGAAGGAGAAGAGGAAGGCTGCGAGTCAGCAGTTAAGGGCAGACCGAGACTGGGTGTTACGACGGACAGATTTGCTCTGCTCTTGTTACTGAAACCTGTTCGTAATGTGTCTGTGCAAGGAAGCTGGTCAAGGTTTCATTCCCAGCCTTAATGTGCCTAATTTCTGACCGTTTAACACTGTAACCTCAATAATTATCTTTTAATTACAAATCAATGTAATGTGGGCCAATACACATATGAATGCTGTATATAAATTTCTAGAAGTAATATTGCAAAGCAAATGAACTGATACACACTAATGTTGTTCTCTTGAAAGACAATTTATGTATCTAGTGATTCTCTTACAGAGTCCCTGTCTGGAGATTAAACCCAAGGGTTTGAGGTATTAATTAGTTTTAAGTATTTGTCTCCATCTATTTAATTAGAGGGTAACCTGGTACCTGCCTCCTATTCTTGGGTATTATTCTTGATTAAAGTCTGTCATTAGAAATCATGTCTGTGCATAGAGTTGCTGTGCCAGGGCTGTCAGTGTTTTGAGACTCAGTGCATCCAGAGCAGATATGTCTTGATATACACCATCTCATCTCCCCTTCTTCTCAGGAGTGTTGCTTCTCAAAATCCATGTTTCTGAGAAAAACAACATAGTTTTGACTGCTGTCATTTGACTAACGGAGCTGCGGTACCAGCATAAGGTCCTTTTTCAAGCTTGCTTCAGGAGGTATGGTGGTGAAGGCACTGGGTGAAGTCGAGGTCAGTAAGAACTTCAGCAGTCCCTTGGCAGGAACGGGGTTTCACTCCGTAGGTAAACACAGGCCAGGCCCTTGAGCTTTTCCTGCAGAGGACAGAAATAAGCAAGTGGCTTCTGCCTGTTGGGAGGAGCTGGGGATAAGACAAACATTGAGAGGCTCTGCCCAGTCATCTGTTACCATCCACCACGAGCCTGCACGCTACCATGTTCTGAAGCACATTTCGAATCCATGGGGTTTATTATCTCAGGAAATAATTTGAATATAGAGGTTTTGGAGCTGGATTCTTGTGTGATAAACTTCTCTTTACCAGAGTTTCCCATTGAAAAATGAAGTTTCCCAAATGAAACTTGATTCTATTGGTGTTTGTGCTTCAGCTTCATATTTGCAAAATAAATGTACTAATGGTCATCTGTCAGAGGTGTTACAGCCTTAAGCACTTTCTGATAATTGAGAAAAAATGCAGTGCATGAAAGAAACCAGGAGATAACACACAAGTGATATTCTCTCGGGCTCCTCTCTAGTGAAGAACTTAATTGTGGACTTAAATGCAACTAACTTGCATCTGTTTGTGAACTTAAATAATGGAAATTTAGTGTATCCATAAAGTTAGGGAGTTTCTAAATTGCTTTGCTACTTCTTTTGCCTCAGAATGTATGCTTTCAGAGATTAAGGTAAGGTTATTTTAGATTAAATACCCAAATAAACAAATTCAATAACCTGGTACGCATGGGTACCCAATGGATACCATTTTTATTCTGCCATTGTCACAGAGAGATGAAATCTCTATAAAAGTATTTGAAAAGAAATAAAACATATCCGAAGAAAACTTTGTATCGTTCTGTCCAAAATACATGGAACCGTTTCATAAAGCACAGGAAGGAAATTCCCAATTTGTGCAGGTTGGGAGCAAAAATATTACTGATTTCATCTACATCTGCCAGTAATTTGGACCAGTATCTGTACAGGGAAACCAGTGGCCATACTGTACCAGTTTCAGGGGAGATTACCTCAGACTCCACCTACTGCTGTCCTGTAACCTGAACGCCAGTTAGCGTTTGGGGAGAATTAATTGTTCCCTGGACCACATCTGTTAAGCTTCAGGTGAAAGGAGAATCCGTTTCCTTTTTGTTTCCTCTAAGACCACTCTGTGATGCAAAAGCAACTGCACGATGTGAGGATAACTGAGCGATCCTTTGCGAAAGTGTGGTCTTGGTCTGAACTAAAATACAGATATAATCTTGTCTGCTTTGGAGTAGAGTCCACCTGTGTAAGGATTACGCACCTTACTGTTGTTGGCAGTAGTCTCAGGGTGCATTTTTCTGTCTATGTTTTTCAAGGGAGAAGGAAATGTGAGACTACAAAAGATTAGAAGAGCATCTGATGCTTTTCCCTTCAGGAAGAATGCTGCTATTTTCTGCACATTAAGTGTTTCTTTTGTTGTTTGGGGGGTGGTGTCTTTTTTTGTGGGTTGTGTTTTTTTGTTTTTTTTTTTTTTTTTAATCCCTCAAATTGTTTTAATGGAAACATCTTGAGAGGTAAAATTTTAGGTCAATTCCTCACTTTTTTTTTTGTGGGAGAGAGGGTGGTATAGACATGACTAGTCACTGAACTGCAACTACCGACGTACAAAATATCAGAAGCAAACATTTTTTGATCTTTTCTTTCCTTTGGTTCTCTTGTTTCAAATTCTCACGGTTACAGATTTTCAAGACTTTGAACATTGATTCACATCTGATTGCTAGGGTATAGTTTATAAAAATCAAAGACAGAAAGACCTACAATGGTTTGCAGTGAAATCCTAGCACTTATTGAAAAGTGTGACTTTACAATCCATAAATGCATGGTTGTAGTTTGGATTTTATGTTATTCAGGAACACTCTGCTTCAGATTTAAAAAAGAAACAAATTATATGCTTTCCGAGTAGAATGTTGCAGAATATGAGAGAGCATTCAGTTAAAAGGAATACAAATTTCCAAAATAAGTATAAGAATTCACCCTTTTATTTTTGGAATTGTGATTACATGCTCACTGGGGGATTATTCATTTAAAATAGTAATAGCCATCATTTACTCTCTTTCCACAGTGAGACCAAAGAGACCGTGCAAAAAGGAACTGCCAAAGTGATAATCCAGCTGTTTCTTGCTGCTTTTACCTTGAGCATTGCAAAATTCATAGCTACATTAAGCAGTAGGAAAATATTTATAAAGACAGGATTGCAGCTTGGGGATAGAGGGAAGCATGGGTAAAACCATAAATGAGTAATTTCGTAAGGCCAGGGAAAATGAGAGTCTTAGTAAAGCAGAGTGTCATTTGGGAAGGTCTTAGCATAGTTCAAAAAATACGATTCTTTGCCATTGCTACTGCTTGCTTTTGTCCTGGCAGAGCGGGGCCCCGGGAGCTGTCTGGGCTTGTGTTGGCCTGGGCTGATAGGGGCTCGTTGTCCCGTGTCCAGCAGCCTTGTGCCCGTGGCCTCCCCGCTGTAGCTTCAGCTCTGCGAGTGCCAGAGCTGGGAAGGGGCTGGCAGCCCCAGGGGTCGGCGCATCGCAGCCCATGGCCTGCAGACACTTGTGAATTGCTAACCAGCTGCGAGAGAATTAAAACCAAGACTGCACTGGTCAGATTTAAAAACTAGAATGAAGGGGATTGAACAGTTAAGGCAGAGGATCGGTAGCAGGAAGGATATTGGATTAAATGTGGGGGGAAGCAACGTTACTGCATGAAATGATACTCAGACTTCTTCCCCCAAAAAAACAGCTTTTGGCTTGAACTTGATTTAGATATTTGAGGAACTATTGTCTACTCGGGAAACTGAAGTCCTTCCTAGGACAGTGGAGAGGTTAGGAAACAATGTGGGACCTGAAGGAAGGTTAAGAAATGCAACGGGAATAAACTGAAATTCCTGGATGTGAAACATGACCGTGCCCAAGCTGGCGCAGGGTTGTAGCTAAGGATCAGTGTATGTAGGGGTACAGGTAAGAGGGGAGGCAAATGGAGCAGACCCTTAGCCCGTGGAAAGCTGCATAGTTCCAAGTAGCCGCCTTTTTCACAGGCAAGAAATGTAGCCTATTAATAAAAAAAAAAAAAAAAAGTGGGGGAAGGACCCTCCACAGAATCTGTATTTCTGAAAATTAGTTTCTTTTAGAAAAAATAACATTTGTGGTGTTTGAGTCATAGAATCATAGAATCATTTGGTTGGAAAAGACCTTTAAGATCATCGAGTCCAACCATACCTGTCCACCACTAAACCATGTCCCTAAGCACCTCGTCTGCCCGGCTTTTAAATACCTCCAGGGATGGGGACTCCACCACTGCCCTGGGCAGCCTGTTCCAGTGCCTGACAACCCTCTCCGTGAAGAAGTTTTTCCTAATATCCAATCTAAACCTACCCTGGTGCAACTTGAGGCCATTGCCTCTCGTCCTATCACTTGTTCCTTGGGAGAAGAGACCAACCCCCACCTCACCACAGCCTCCTCTCAGGCAGTTGTAGAGGGCGATAAGGTCTCCCCTCAGCCTCCTCTTCTCCAGGCTAAACAACCCCAGGTCCCTCAGCCGCTCCTCACAGCACTTGTGCTCCAGACCCTTCCCCAGCTTCGTTGCCCTTCTCTGGACACGCTCCAGCACCTCCATGTCCTTCTTGGAGTGAGGGGCCCAAAACTGAACACAGCACTCGAGGTGCGGCCTCACCAGTGCCGGGGATGATCACTTCCCTGCTCCTGCTGGCCACACTATTCCTGATACAAGCCAGGATGCCGTTGGCCTTCTTGGCCACCTGGGCACACCGCTGGCTCATATTCAGTCGGCTGTCGACCAACACCCCCAGGTCCCTCTCTGCCAAGCAGCTTTCCAGCCACTCATCCCCAAGCCTGCAGCGTTGCGTGGGGTTGAGTCTATCCCCAGTGGATGCCAGTAGGAACACCTCTGGTTCTTGAGCTAACGTTTCCATTCACAAGCAGGAGAAGAGGCTGGGTGATGTGCAGAGTGCACTACGGTTTCTGGGCTTTTTCAAAACCAGCTTCATGGTTAATCTGTATATACTGTGTGCTGTATGTAAAAAGTTGATCTTTTTAAATTTAAGCTGTTATTTTTCTAACTATCTGACAACCCACATAAATTCACAACTGCTTTTATGGTGCTTTTCCATTATTTTTTGTTGCTTGCTAATTACTTTTCTTGCCCAATTTCATTTGCAGTTTGAATAAATAAACTGTTTGGTTCTGCCTTCAGGTTATTGTAGGAATAGTCAATATGCGGCTATAATAAAATCATAAATTTCTTTGAACAGGCAATTTCGAACATATCCTTCCACAGGGTTTTAAAGTTCTATTATTGTAGAAGCAACTTGCTTAGGAGCTGCAAAGTTTCAATGCTAATTTCTGAAGTTTGGAAGAAATTAAAATAAAATTATGCATAGCTCTATACACTATATACAAGGTAGTTTAAATATTTGTGTGGCGAGTTAGGTGAAAATAACTCTTGTGTACTGGAATACAGAACACTGAACAATTTTATCCCCTTTTTAACTGAATTCAGGGAAGGTTTAGGCCTCAGTCAATATGCTGGGAGGAATCAGACTGCATGTTTACTGCATAATGGACAAGATATCACCATTTTTACCCTGGGTAAAATTTTATAAACTAAATACTCACATCCTTTTCCATGATGCTGCTTTTTTAAGCACTACTCTAGCTGATCATACAAAATGTCATTATTCCTTTTCCCCCTGCTCCCCTTCAAATCACATGAGATTATCTCTATTACGGGGATGGAATTTGTCTCTAGGCATGCTTAAAAATCTGTAAAGAACAGAAGAATCACTAACTTCCAGTAAAATATCTCAGAAATTGCACGTGAACGTTAAGGACAGGCGGATTCTGTAGAAGTAGGACTCCTTTTCCCACTTCTGTCAGCGTGGCAGCAAAGCTAGGTCCTGCTGGGTATGGGGGCAGGGAGGGGAGCACGGCAGTGACACGCCGGCTTTGCTTTCTTATTTATTCTGTTAACAATGCATAAAATAACTTTGTTTTCTACACAGGTTCAGTTGCATGGCAGTTACACTGCTCTCCTGGGATGATTTTTTCATTTGTAGTTAGGTATTTATTACCGTTTCTACGCTTTCTGGGGACTGTTAACCTGAGTGTTTTGGATTTGGTGGGCTTTGCTCCTGCAGCCCGGTGAACTCCTGACTAACCTTGGAGCATGTGTATCCCTTTTCCTCAAATACTTCATTCCCTCTCCATATCCCTCAAGGCTTTGTAATTAGACCATAGAAAAGAAAATGACAGCTCCAACTAGCTTTGCATGTATAAGCTTGAAAATAATACGGTATTAATTTCATTTTGTCTAGTATTTATATCAACACAAACACATTTGCATTTGTAACACAAAGCAGTGGGCATAGATTAGCCGTGATTTGGTATATCAAAGCACCAAGAGGGATCATTACCAGTGCTATAAATGCTAAAAATTACTTAGGTATATCTAAATAGTCACAGAGATAATTGCTTTTTAGCTGCTACACAGCTATTTAATATTCTTTTGAGGTCAGTTTCCTGAGCCATATGTATTACTACGTTGTGCAAAGGCAGTTCGTAGGAGCTGTGAATAACAGAAATGTATGAAAGACTTTATAATATATAATTGTTAATAGGCCACTAGTGGCTATTGCCTCAAGAACAAAAATTAGGACGTCTCATGAAGAGTAATACACATCTGGTTGACGTTCTGTGGATGTAACATGACCTTGATCTCTGGACCAGAGAAAAGATCATGGTGGCAAAGAAATTAATTCAGCTTAGTGAGCCTGTAGTAGTGGCTATGGATGAGGTAGTTTGTCAGGCCGCAGCTGAGTTTGCTGACTAAGATTTGCTTTCTTCCTCCTCTTTCCTCAAAATAACAGAGGGCTAGTAGGATCTTTAGCTCTTGCATCTAGAGGAGATTTATAATCATTGTTGTGTGCTGCTTGTATAATATATAAACTTTGGGAATAGTCCAGGTACATACTTTCATATCTGCCATAAGTAAATATGTTGGCAAACACTGAATTAATGGATGTTTAATCAGCTTGGGAGGGGTTTTTGAGGTCAGGGTCACATCTAGGCTTTGTATTCAGCCAGAAAATTGCTTTTTGTCTCTGTTTTCAGGCAAACACTTAAACGTGTGTTTCTGTTACTTCAGTAGAAGATGTGTCAAATAACCAGCCTCCTACAATGCGATGGGCCAAAACTCTTAAAGGTTGAAAGCTTGAACTTGTTGTGAACCCAATGAATGGTGCTGTGGTCTGCAATATCGTACGAGTCCTAGACCTGAGAATGCTGATGATTTCTGTGCTGCTACCTCACGAATGATGAAAGGATGTAAAACGTGTATCAGCCTTTTAAACCTCTGTAAGGTTAGAGAGGGGAGCAGGAAGATGAATAGCCTACAGCATGCTTGTAAATTTTATACGTAAGCGACTTCTCTGTTGCTATTACGTTCCACATCCGGAGGCTGCAAATCCTTGTGGTTGTCCATATGATCTCGAAACATGGTATTTATCCCAACTGCTGTGTGTCAATGTGTGTCATGGCTAGTTTCCCATGAAGGGACTACCTAGGCATTGGAGGATGCAGCAGATTTCTGCCTTCATTTTCTCTGTTACAACGTGCAGTTGGTTTTGACTGTAAAAGCTGCAGTACTGTGCTTAAGCATTGTGATGTACGGGATATTCCAGGTCCCCAAATAGTTTTTCCTCCCTTCTTTCCAAATAGTAATTTTAAAATAAAAGAAAACACCAAGGACAAACAGAAATAACAGGCAAAGAAGTGGTCACACTTTGTTTCCATGCAAAGGGACATTGTGCAACTGGTCCACCCACATATTAGAAAGCATCAAAAGTGCCGACAAAGGATGCAAAATGGAAAGAATGTGGCAGAAGGGCCAGATTTCTGGAATACAATGACTTTTAGAATGGGAAGGTCACTCAGGTGCCTAAGGGCTCTAGCAAGCAAGCTCTGGTAGATCTGGTTGGGGCAGATAAAGAAGTTACAGCCCTCATCACTCTGTCCTTGCCCTCTTGCATCCCATGTATATATAGTGGTACAACTGAAAAACAGGCTGAAGCCATTGCTGGCTGGACAAGAACTGTTTTTGTATAGGTCATGATACGGGGAATAATCTCCACTCAGTAAAATGTTCAAGCACAAGGCTAGACCCACAGAAGTAACTTTTACTAGGTCTTCAAGTTCTCAGTGAGATCTAAGTAACAGATTTATGTTTATTATATTTACAGTACCTCCAGACCCTAGTCTTCAGGGTCTGGAAGTACTGTAAGTAAACGGATATAAAACTCTGTACATGCTAAGCAGCAGAATACAGCTCGTTTGGTCATCTGTAAGCCTGGGATGGTACGAGCCTGATCGTGTACAAAGCAGGAGACGGAAAGCCTCTCTCAGCCCTCGTGGGAGGGAGGCAGATATCAAGGGGAGGTCCAGAGGTGGTTTGAGTTTTACATTTTGCGCATACAACTCAAGTACAGCTTGTGTGACTCTTAGGAAGTTACTAACACTGCCTCTTGGCACAGCCGCACTGAACTGGCATGAACTTACTAAGAGTTATGATGGAATAATGTTATACTACTGGATATTGAGGTTAGGATTTAATAATAATATTCAGGATTTGGTCAGTTCTTCATTAATGAGTAATGCCAGTTAAAATATTTCTCTGTATTACATTATGTTATGCGAAATATGACACTCCATTTCATTTTATGTTAGAGATACTATTTTCCATGAATAAATACTTATTAATAGATGTGAAATATCTAGTCTTTTAAATGCAATAATGTTCATTAAATGTAGGGTAAGCAGTATAATCAAACACTGTAACCAATCTAGACCATGAGAACGTAATTATATAATAATGAAGTCAGGCAGTAATTTATATTCCAAAATTTACTGCAGATTCTTTAGTGAAACTGGCCATTATAAATATAAAATGACTTAATTGTGTGAATAGAGTTACATCTCTCCTTCAGTTTGTGCAGAACTGAAGAACAGTAGATTTTTGAACAAAGATAGGAGAACAAATGGTCGTCAATTCTAGAAAAAATATGCAGTTCAGCGACATTGTACTGGTTAACTCAAACAATTTCCCGTAAGAGTCTCTCTCCATAGGTTCATCCATCCTTGAGAAACCCTGAGTGGCTGTTTTAACACATTCAGTTGTTTTAAACCCCGCCAATATGAGTCATGGGAACAATACCCTTTATTTAAAAGAAATCCTCATTTCACCCCATATGAGGATACGTAGTCAGTTGGCTTATTAATTATTTGTTAATTAAAGTCAGTCTGCTTTATCAACATTGTTGCTTGCTTTTAATGGCCCCTCTAAACCATTTGTTCGTGCTCCGGTATGTATGCCCATATGATCAGTCCCATTATATTGATTATGACTGAAAATCAAACATTGGAACTGAGCAGTCGTTTTATCAATAGTCCCAGATTTAGTTTTCTCTAAACATGAAGGTTTTCCTCCTGCCATGCTTTCCTTTAGTGATTAACACATGAGTTGATTCACCTTCCCACAGGAACATTTTCATTCCTGATAGACTTTGACATTTAAAGTGTAAGTCTTCTGGCAACAGCATAGGACAAAAACTCAAAGAGACAGATTTTTTTAAAAAATTATTAAAAGAAGATGTCACTGAAAGTATAAAATGGTAAAATTGCTCCTGCCTGTGAACTGTGACTAACCCGAGTGGAGGCAGTTTTTCCAGTAGTTGGACTTGAAAATTATTTTGTAATTTAACACTCTCAGGTGTCACTGTTAGATAAAGAATCCTATTCAGCATGCTATAGTGTGTCCCTGGCCTGTGTGAAAACCTGAGCCTGATGTAATTCTGATAGGTTAAAGTTCCAGTGTAGAAGCCTGATTCTAATACTTTTTTCCCTTTGGCTACAAGGCTTAGTAATTATTTTAAGATTTTACGTCTTCTACCTTAGAGGCATATACATTTAAAAATACTGAAGTCAGGTATAAACTCATTCATAGGTAAAAGTTTAAACCCTCTTGGTTCTGACAGAAGTTATTTTCTCCAAAGCAATGTAGCTGGCAATATAAAAAATTAGGATATGTTTTAGAGATTTCTGAAATTACTGTCGTCTTCTAAAGTGAAGAAAAGAAGCCTGAGTATATCCATTTACTTCCCAGGGAAGCCCATTATACCTTGTGAGACTGACAGAAGATCCTGGAAAATGTCAGCGGGTATAAGCTGCCTTCGCACTACCCTGGCAGGAGTTGGCGTGTGTCCTAGAAGGGTATAAAAAAGTTTAGCGTGATTAAGAATCAGCACACTCTCACCTTCCCGTTTTGCTGAGGTAACTCCTGGAGCACCTGCTCACTCTCGCTGTTAAGTGGGGGGAAAATGTAGAAGAAACAAATAAGAAAATTCCTGAAATCAAAGACAGCCCAGCAATTTCCACAGTTACAACTTACTTGCTGTATAAGGGCTGGTGGTTAACACGATGAAGCCTCCCAGCTGTCCCCTCTGTGGGCAGGGAGATGCTGGTACCCAGAGAGGAGCCGTGCTCACGGAGCTCAGCATCAGCACTTTCTCTTCTGAGGGCCTTAAGTACCAATGCCACAACTGCATCTGGTCAAGGGCCAGCAAAACAGTCTCATGTTTTATTGGAAGTGGCGAAATCCACTATAAAAATGAGAGGTGGCAAAATTTGGAGTAAAGCTGAGCCTTCCATAAAACAAGAGAGCTGTAATAGCTTACTGTGTCTGCAAGCTTTTTTCTTTTCCTCTGCTTTCCTTTCTCTCCCTCTTTTATGTCTTTTAGTCTATCTTCTATACTAGCTAAGTTTTCCCCCAGGCTGTTCCTTTCTGTAATTTTCAATCTTCTTTAATTGTTTCCAGTTTTTCCCTTCTAAAACACTTTCTCAATCTTTAAGACATTTTCGTATTTCTAATTCAGCTTGTCTTTATCTATTCATCTATCTAGCTTTTTGTAGGGATGCCCTTTGCTTCAGCATTCAAGTGCAATTCCTCAGGATTGGGCATAAAATCCCCTCCTGACAAGAACAGATTTTAAATTATTGCTCACTTTATTATAACTATTATTTAGGCAAATATATAAAAAAAGGGTACTGCTGTGATCATAATGGTTATTTCAGGAAATCTAAATTAGTCTTGGATTTTGAATTAGCTTCCTAACCCTATACTTAGCCTTTTGTATTTAGCAAGCAGACAAACTTGTCTCTTTCTGTAGGATTCCATGGAAAGAAACTCCTTCCCCCTACATCAGGGACTTCCCAGTATGGCAGATCAAGAGGTAATTCTGTCCTCTGATTCCATCTTCAGTATGTATTTGTTCGTTCTCTTCTGCCTGCTTTTATTTTCCCTGTCCTCTTTGCATTTTATGGGTGTGGACCCTGGAACTTAACTCTTCACAGTGCTGATACATCGCTGGGTAGCAAAATGAAAAAAAGCCATTCTAGATTTATACCATCACACCTAGAAGTGGGCTTGGTTATCTGTGTTTTTCTAGATGGAAAAAATTCTAGGAAACTGTAGTAAATGGTAAAAATTAAAGTTTTCTGTAATTATTTGTGTTGGTAATCATTGCTAACTAAATGATAGGGAAAAGTACTCCTGAAATGTAAAAAAATGCTTGTTCGTATACAAAAGGC